>WYDI02009737.1:0-22437 GCA_009867235.2 Psittacus erithacus
CAGGTTGGACACAGGGGCTTGGAGCAACCTGGTCTGGTGGAAGGTGTCCCTGCCCGTGGCAGGGGGTTGGAGCTGGAGAAGCTTTAAGGTCCCTTCCAGCACCAACTGTTCTGTGATCTATGAATCAGACACCCTGAGGCTCTGAGTCCCTGTTGCTGTCAGAAAAAGGCAGCCTCGACCAACAGGTCAATGTGTTTTCTGCTCACAACCTCGAGTCAACACTCTGGTGTCTCTTGCAGGTGAGTCACTGCTCCTGCTGACTCAGCCGAATGGTGTTACCATTTGTTCCTCAAGTTGCCTGTAAATAACACATTCAAAAAGTTGATCTCCTTCCATTTAACTTGGCCAGAGAACCTCTGTGCACTGGGGGCAGCTGGGGCAGGGTGCAGAGGGGAGGATCTGAGCAGACAAGTTGCACTGTGGGAGGGGATCCCAGGGGCCTGCCTGTGTGTGTGTGTGAAGCCGTAGGGACAGACACGGTTGTTGCGGCGATGTGGGGGTCAGCAATGCCCACAGCAGCAGCTGGTTTGCACAAAAACAGTGGAAGCTCCTCTGTGTGAGTCCAGCAAGGTGCCGCTGGAGCTGCCTTCCCTTTGTGGGGTTTGGAGCTTTTTGCAGCTTCCCTTTGTGGGTTTTTTCCTGCTTATCCAGGCTGGGAGTGCCTCTTCCCCATTAGTCACATCCCTCCCCTTGTGATAAGTGCGATCTCACCACCACCTTTTGCTGCACCCCTGTGCTCTGTGGTGGAGAAGCTGGGGAGCCCCCTGACAGCAAGCACCTTCGGGCAGAGAATGGTTAATCTCCTGAAGCACTGAACCCTGGTGGGCTTTTTTCCCCTGCAGTAATGAGAAGTGCAGCGTGCACATCTCAGTGTGATTATTACCTGTTTATTTTTTCATGAGGCTTCTCCACTGTGTGTCACTCTCGTGTCATCATCCATAAAACACATTGATTTAACCATTACTTTGGAACAGCACTCGCCTGCTCCGCAGGCTGGATACCTGTCCCCTGAGGGACTCTGGAGTGACAAAGCGGGCTCAGAGCTCAGCTTCTGCCTCACTCCTCCCATGGTGTTTGCTCCTCCTCTAGCTCCTTTTCCTTCATCTTTCTTTCCTCTCCCTCTTCTTTACTCTCTGCTCATCTTGTGCTCAACCTCCTGCTCCCATTCAGCATTGTCCCCTGCAACAGGCAAAGGACATCTGCTGCCCCAGCCTTGTGCTCTGCAGATATGGCACCAGCTCTAAATATCCTGCACTGATTGATGAGCATCCCTGCATCCCTTCCCAGACAGCCAGAAGGGATGCTTCTAAGGGAGCGTTCTGGCAGGAGCTTTCAGCACACCAGTGGTAATGGTGACAAGAGGTGGCCATACACCAGGGATATCTTTGAACCTGGAGGTGGAATTCGCCTCCTTCCCTCCAAAGCTGAGGGCAACCAACACAGCCTGCCTTTAGTTTTTTATCATTGAAGGAGAGAGCAGTCACTGCAGGGACATCCCAAGGGGATTTCCCAGGGAAGTCCCTGGAGCTGTTTCTCCCTGGATAAGAAGGGAACCAGCCCTCACTGTTAACATTTGGAGGTAGATAAGCTGAGGCTACTTTAGGGGATGAGCTGTTCTGGCTTCACACTTGCAGGCCGTAGCATACAGAGCTCTTGGGCACTGATCTGCTCTCAGAGGAGCCTGGCCTGGGAATCATGCCATTATAAGGCTGAAATCCACACACCGTGGGTTGGGGAGGCTCTCAGAAATCGAGTACCAGCACACAGGGTGTTTGCAGAGCTTATTCTAGGGGGACCTTCCTCTCTTCTCCTATCCCTGTGAAACATCCTTCTATGTCCTTCCTAGAAATCTCTCCCCAGGCACCCTGTGAGTGAGGGGCCACCAAGGATGGAGGATTAGGGGGTTGACTGGCTGGCTGCTGGGGTTATCTTATTACGAGCTTTGTCAAGGATGTAATCCAGACCCAAAGCAGATAGAAAGGGTTTGATGTACAAGACTGTGGGGCAGCCAGAACTACAGCAGACCAGCCGTCCAGTGCCATTTTTATAGGTTCATGGCCAAGTTCTTTTCCACAGCTATTGCTCTCCTTCCTTTACTTCTTTCACTGTTGACAGTTTGGGTCTGTTAGGCTTGCAGCCAGTGCTTGCTGTCGCTGATGCCTCATGGTACAAAGGGAAAGCCTCAAGGGATGTGCTTGAAGTATTTAATTTTTGAGATTTCTGCAAAGATACTTGGAAGGGATTGAGGAAAAACAGGGAGGAACATCTGCACCTGAGTGTCCTGGGTTCAGCAGTAGCACTCATTTTTTTTTTCCTTGGTTACTGGTGCAGCGCTGTGGTTTTAACTTTCAGTCTGGGAACAGCGCTGATAACACCGATGGTTTTAGTTGCTGCTCCTCATGCTCTGCCAGGGAGGAGGGGAAGCCGGAGGAAGCAGAGACAGGACACCTGACCCAAACTGACCAAAGAGGTATTCCATACCACAGCACGTCATGCCCAGGATGTAACTGTGGGCAGTTACCCGGACAGGCGAGATCTCTGCTGGGGTGGGGGTGGGTATTGGTTGGTGGTGAGCCGTTGTATTCTCTTCTCTTGTAATTTCCTTTGTCATTTTTTATTATTGGTGGCAGCAGCAGTGGTTTGTGTTATACCTTATTTACTGGACTGCTCTTATCTCAACCTGTGGGAGTTGTATTCTTTGTTCCCCTCCCCATCCCTCCGGGAGCTGAGGGAGGAAAAGGAGGGAGTGAGTGAGTGGGCTGCATGGCTAGGCTTAAACCACGACACTGAGGCTCTCCAACAAATCCTCCTTTTTAATTCCTTTTCCATGTTATATTCCCCAGAGCAGACGAGAGCCAGGGAGAATCCTCATCCCTACCACACCAATTTACTCTGAGCCTACTTTCACTCTTGGAGAGGAAAAGCCCTAGAAGGGCAGTCAGTGTCATCTGGAAGCAGAGCAGTGCCCCAGAGGAGATGTCAGGCAGAGCCATTCACATCATTCACCAAAATAATTGCCACACACACACACACCCTTGTTCTTAATTCAGGCTGAGGCACTGGAGGCACTGGGGACATGCCCCAGCACTGTGCAGCCCTGTCCAACTGCTCAGGTGCCACCAAGATCACACAGAGGCACATCTGGGTTGATGTTCACCATCAAAGGGCGGGTGACTGCTGAGGTGGAGCTGGCTTGGATGCTGCTGCAAGGTGAATCTCACCCATTGAAGATGTGTCCTCCAGTGGAGTGGAACCAGCCGCTGCTTTGGTGTTGAGACAAGGCAGGATACGGACCTGGAGCTCTGCTCTTGAAAGTATTTAATCCACCACAGGCTTCCTCTTTGCCTGTGCAGAACAGAGGCAGGTCCTACCCCATGCATGAATCCATTCACTTCGGAGCTGAAGGATCGACCAGTGCCCTTGCTAAAATGGCTTTGCTGATCCCTGCTGCTCACAGAGGGGATAGCAGCGGTCCTGGAGGGACCCTTTTGTTCTGCTGTCAAGGCCTGGGCTTCTCAGCTGAATCTAACAACGCCAAATGCTTCTGTAGGATGCTTTCTGTGCATTATTTATCACTGTCAGGGCGGTTACACTTGACAGTCCCACTCACCTGCTCACTGCTTGCTGCAGGATGAGATGATGCCTTCACAGCCCTGGTGTTGCCAATACATGGCGCCGTTCTACTGTGGTAGAAGGGTTGGTGTGAGCACAGCAAGGTCATGGTGGATCAGGATCTTTCTTGGCCAAAAAGAAGATCCAGGTGCCTACACAGTGAGGGGTGGCGCAGTCAGCGCTGGTTTAGAAAAGGGGTGTGAAGGAAAGCCTTCAGTGAAGGCTGAAGGGGGACAGTGAGGAGAGCTTTATAGAGGAAAGGGAAAGCATCCTCTTCTAAGCATCTACACAGCATGGCAGAAAGTGCTGTGTCTGAAGGCCAGCAAGGAGTTCCTGTCTCTAGAGGAAGCCTGGGAGGTGTAAGGAGAGAGGGTGAATGGAGTTAGAATGGAGATGGGTTTAGGACCAGAAAAGACATTAGGAAAAAGGGATGAGGCACTTGGCACAGGCTGGCCAAAGGAGCTGTGGCTGCCCCATCCCTGGCAATGTTCAAGGCCAGGTTGGACACAGGGGCTTGGAGCAAGCTGCTCTAGTGGAAGGTGTCTGTGCCTGTGGCAGGGGGTTGGAACTGCATGAGCGTTAAGGTCCCTTCCAACCTAAAGCAGTCTGGGATTCTGTGATTCAATGATGAAAACTGAGGAATTTCAAAGGGCACAGCCTCCTTCCCCAGAAGTCTTATGAACATTCAGCATTGATGGCAAACTCCTTCTGGGGACCTCCTAGCTTATGTGGAAACAGGGTTTAGGGGCACAAGAAGTTCACAAACCTCCCCAGGTCTGCACAGCTGTGTGAACCTGTGGGATGTTCAGAAGCCCTGTCTGTCTTCCATGTCAAAAGGGAAGGGGACTTGGAGATGAGCAGCAAGGCTGAGCTACCCGTGGAGGACAGCGGATGGAGGGATGCCTGCTGTGGCTCCTGTGCACTGGCCTCACGTGGTGCTGCACAGCGAGCCGGCACTCCCCAGGGTCTCCATGCTGTGCCCTGGGCAGTCATCATCTGCTCAAGCAGCAGCCACAGCCAGACAAGGGCCACTGGGTGAAGGTAATGTCAAGAGCAGAATGTGGGAGAGGAGAAAAGAACAGCAAGGTGACGGAGGAGAGGAAGAGGACACAGAGAAGAGGAGGAAGAAGGAGAAGCTGTGAGAATACACACTGGCTCTTCCTCCCAGAAGCTGCACAGTTTTAGCAAAGTCCTTTTCTGTCTTTAATGAACTCTGGCTCCCTTCCCCCTGGCGACCCCGGAGAAGTTGGAACATTTCCAAGAGCAGGAGGGAGGGGCGAGAGGGGCTTGGAAATAAATTCTAAAGGCAGGGGCAGGAGGGAACCGACTCCTCTTTAAAAGTCACTTCGCGTCCCGTCCCCGAGCGGGGAAGGGAGCATGGGTCACGGCAAAGCCCTCCGCCGATGTGCCTCGCCTGTGCCGCGGCGCTAATGACACCGGCAATGCGCTGCGGAGCGCGCTGCAGAGCGCGCTGCAGAGCGCTGGCGCTGCCGAGGCCCTCCAGGATGTTGAATTGCGGGGCCGTGCGGGCGGCAGGGGTGTTCGTCATCGCTAACCAGCGGCGGGCCTGTCCCGGCCGGGGGGGAGCTGCCTCTCGCCGCCGCTCCCCCGTACCCCCGGCTCCTCCAGCGCTGCACACCCGTCAAAGCGATTATGGGAATGAGGCTTCGGCGCGGGCAGACGGGGCGGGAATGAAGGAAATCCTCGCTCTCGCCCTTTCTTTTGTGTGTGTGTTGGGGAGCGGTGGGCGTGGGAGGTATTCTTTCGCTCAGCTCAAGAGGGGTTAAGGGAAGGGGGCAGCAATCCCCCTGGTAGATGGATCCTAAACGTGCACTGTTGTCGGTGGGGTTTTCTTTTCTCTGGTACATTCTGGAGTTATAGCAAGGTTTCCATGCTGGATAAAGCTGCACTGTAGCAAAGGAGAGGCAGCTGTTGTAAGAAACACCAGCCTCGTCGTACATTGCATCTCCTGCACACATACGGACACCCACAGCGCACATATATTCCTCAATAGGAGCCCAGTGCTTGCACACACACTAAAATATAGTGCACAGCTGAAACTGGTCGTGTCCCTGCCTTCCCGTGGCTGGGGAAGCAGAACTCAAAGGCACAAGCAGCAGAACACTCCAGCACACATGGGTAAGGGACCACAGACCTGTATCACATGCATGCACAGAGGTTTTCCCTTCTACAAGTGCAAAATCTCCAACTCGGCCTCACATACATAGACATATAGCAGCTTTCCTCACACCTTGGTGATTTTAGCACAAGTGAATGACCCTCTCCCATTAAATTCCTTGCTAAGTAGCAAGGCTAGGTGGCTCCTTGTCTCATATGGGCATCAGAAAACCAGGGGGATGGGTGGTAAAGTCAAGCGTGTGTTAGAATAACTCATGGTGACCCACACAGGCCTGTTTGACTGCATCAGTTGTATCCTGCCCACCTGCACAGGACAGACCAAGAGGCACCAGCTAGGATGTGGCCATCCACTGGGATGCGCCCATCCATTGGGATGCCAGCCTGCAGCAGACAGCTGTCACTGCAGATGGATGTAGAAGCATCCAGCTCTTCTCACATGCCTCAGAGGGGAGGCTTACAAAACCCTCTCTTAGGCTGTACCAGTTCTGGAGGTTGTCATCACTTTGGTAACCTTTATAGCACAGGCGCTGAGCGATGCTTGGGCTGCCCAGGAGGTGGGACCTTCTTCTAAACCTGCAGATAAAGAAATCCCACTGAGAAGCAAGGCAGGGGTTGGGAAGAGAAGCAGGAGTTGTTGCACAGTTTGTAACATGGTACCAAGTAAGGTGGGGGAACTGCACTATATGTATATTTTAAAGTACATGGGAAGTGACTTTTAAAGCATCTCCAGTGATGATGTAATGCCAGCTGAGCTCAAAGCTCTCTCAGTCTCAGCCTTAGCTTGGGTTGTTTGGAGATGAACTGGTTTATTTCCTCTGCCTCTTACTAGTTTCTCCATCCCTTCCTCTCACTGCCTCCCATGCCCCTTCCACCTCCATTTACTGCCTCTTTCCTTCCAGCCTCCTCCTGGAGGCTGCCACCACTCCACAAGAGCCTGGGAGCTTAACTGCACAATCACAGCATCATGCAGGTTGGAAGGAACCTCATGATATCTCACCTCCAAACTTTGGCTTGAATTAGGGTGAGCTGTAACCCTCATGGCTTGACACCAGTCAGCTGCTGAGTGATTGCCCAACTTCTCCAGGAACCTGATGACGATTTTTATTTTATTCTATTATATTTTATTCTATTTTATTTTATGTTATGTTATTTTATGTTATTATTTTATTTTATTTATCCAGCCTGAGCTCCTTTTGTTTCACCCTATGCCCCCTGTCTTTCACCCTCCCACCACGTACCACTGTGAAGAGCCTTGCTCTATCTGATGACCTCCCTTGTGGGTATGAGGAAGCTGCTATCAGCAGGATGGCAGCTGCTGACGTGGCTGAAGCTGCCTCTTCTCCACGTTGAACAAGAACAATTCCTTTAGCATCTCCTCAGAAAGCAAGTGCTCCACTTTCCTCCCTGGGCACACTTCACAGCCATCACTCACACTTCTCCACCAAGGCGTTTCTTCTCTGCTTGGGCACTTGCTGTACCTTGATCAGCTCATCGCTGCAATCTCTCTTTGATGAGCCAGGCTGAACACTGCAAGTCCAGCCCTTATGTTTTCTAGTCATTCCTGGGGCTCTTCTTGAGCATTTTCCAGTGCAGCAGCAGCTCCTGCTGCTCTTACACTCCCCTATGAGCAGCAGTACCACAGCCAATCCAATATCCCCTCATCCGCAGGAGCAGCATCTTGTGGCACATCCTTCTTTCCATCCTTCTGATGACGACCTTGCTCCAGAGCAAGGGGAAGGGATAACATCACATTGAGATGTTTATAATAAAGGAGCTTTCAATGTCCCAGAGCTCTCCTGCTCCAGAGAGCAAGATAATACACTAAGAAAGAAAAAGTTACCACTCAGAATCTTTTAAATCACAAATATCTCTTAGAGGCCTTGGTATTGTTAGATTAGTAGGCAGGAAATGTAGGAAAATCCCATTCACCACCATCAGGAGCACGAAACCATGGCTAATGGTCACCTAGGAGCTCTCCAGAAGATGTGGAGGGCAGCCCTTGCTTTCCCCACACCTGTCCTTGCTTTTTCTGTTGCTCAGGAAAAGCATTTCCAGATGAAAAGAGCAGGGAGCTTTTGACAAGAAGCCACCACCACAGATTTAGGCACATTTCAATGCTTGGTGAACCAGTAATAACCTTAAACACACATTCAGACATGTCCAGGCCACCATTTAACCCCCCACCTCTCACCAAACTCAAGAGCATCAAAGAAGAAGGAAAAGCAGATTCTCCCCATACAGAAGGCACCACTGGCAAGGAGAAATGGGGGTAAGAAAGAGAAAACACACGTGAATGAGTGAGGACAGAAAAGCTCATTTTGTCTATTGAAAAGATCCTGTTTAATAAAAAATTGATAACACTTTAGTCTCTGAAATGGGCCCGTTCCCCTTAAAAATGAATCCCATCACTCTGTTTTTCGTCTCACTTAGCTCCTTTCTGATAATCAATGAGGCATGTTCTCCATCTCCTCCACACCATGGGATTCACCAGAGACTCTTGTGCATGGCCCCATTTGAAGTGGGTGCTGCTTGAGGTGGGAGGAGAATGTTTAGTCCTAAATAAATAAAAAATAAACCAAGTAAACTATTTTTTTTTCATTCCTATAAGGAATAATGCAAAGGATTTCAAAGGAGAGAGAGAAGGATCGTTAAAGCAAGGAGAACAAACAGCCCAAGCTTCATCCTGCTAGCACAGGGGCTTCAGAACCTGCCCAGGTGAGCTGGTGACTGGGCAGGTCCCTCACAGACACAGCGCCATGCAGTCCGTCCACGTTCATTTTCACTGAGGGCTTGCTTCCGTCAAGGTGAAGGGGCTGATTCGCTTTGATAAAGCACTTTGAAATAGGATTTGGGCAACGTGGGCTCAATTTTTAGTTTTGTCACAGACTTGCTGGGTCACCTGGACATATTCCTATGTTCCTTAGTTTCCTTAGGGTTTAGCTACCATGCAAAACCTGGAATATCTCCAGCTATCCTGTATCTGAAAGCTATGCTGTATCTGATGGGCTGAAAGGTAACAGTCTGAACCAGCACTGCAGAAAGCATCCTTCACTGATGCTGCTGGGAGCAGCTACTGGCTCCAGACAACTCAGCCTGTCTCTTACTGAGGTACCAGAGGATGAAAGGACCTCAGACTGATCATGAGAGTCAGTGGGACATTCTAAATGCAGGGTCCTTGTTGCTGAAAAGCTAGTGTCTGTGGGGGAGTTGTTGGGTTGGAACAGCCCATGGGCAGAGGAGCAAGGTTGTGACAACCTGCTTATGAGATGCAAGGGGAAAGGCAGAGGGAACTCAGTGATGTACCACAGGTTGATGGATCTACTAGAGACACTGAGAACAGCTGGAGTTGAGTTCACAGAGCCCAAGCTCTGGGGACTGTGTGATGTTTGACTTAAACCATAAAATGACCTGGCCTATAAACTTCAAGCTACTACCCCTCACCTGCTCATATCTCCCAGGCTTGCACTCAGGTGGATGGGTGCAAGCCATAGCAGGCTCCACATCCAGCCCTGAGCATTTCATAAGGAAAAGATGCTTGGAAAGAACTTTCCACCTCCTCTGAGGGCAAAAGCAGGAAAAGGACTAAGAGAAGACCAGACACCGATGCAAAGACAGGACATGAGGGCAAGACCTGTTTTCTGCACCAAAAAGCAGTTCTGCAAGCTTAGCCTAATTGCATAGAGGTGTTGGCAGTGTGTCAGTACTGTAGAAAACCAGGAGAGGTTAAGATCATGTTAATTTGTACACACACAGGGGAATTGGGAGGACTGGAAAGAGGGGAGGGAGAGAGGGAGGTGAATGGAAAGAGGAGGAGGAGGAGGGAGAAGACTTGCACATGAAAATGTTGGGTTTATGTGTGTGGGGGGGTCCATTTCCAAAGCAAGAATACAAATGATCCCAACAAAGCTCAAGCTGTCCTGAAACCCTGTAGCCAATTAGTGCACATCAATATTTAATCAGCTCTCGCTGTTGTGCAGCCTGGACTGTGCTACCCCAGCCCCTGCCACACTCACTCCTTCCCATCACAGACACACTGTTATGACACATAATGATATTGTTGATGAATAATTTAGAGCAGTTTTTCTCCTCTTCTCTCTCTGTCTCTCTCTCTCCATGCCCTTATTAGCAGAAAATGTGGAACAACTTCTGGGGGGGAGGCAAAGAAGGAGCAACTTCCGGGATGCTTCTCGAGGACGAGCCCGGCTTCCTGCCTTCCCAGGATGGGTTGGAGGTGACCTTCATTTAGTGGAGGGACTGGGCAATAAGCTAAGAGGGAAGATTGACTTGGAAAAGCCTGTTGAAGCTAGCAACTTTGACTGAACCATAGAATGTTTTGGGTTGGAAGGGACCTCACCCAGCTCCAACCCCCTGCCATGGGCAGGGACACCTTCCACCAGAGCAAGTTGCTCCAAGCCCCATCCAACCTGGCCTTGAAGACTGCCAGAGATGGGGCAGGCACAGCTAAAATGTAGAAAATCAGGAGAGGTAAGACCATCTTAAATGCAGGGGGTCATGAGCAGCAGGGAAAGCATCAGCATTGTGATGGGGCCAGGGAGTACTGAGCTCCATTCCTACCAGGCTAAGCTGCACCTCCATCCCTATTAACCTGAGAGTTCATTTGCTGCAGGTCACTGATCCTTGTGCTGATCTTTCAGGAAAACTATGGGGCAAATGGTGGTGGAATCACCGACCATAGAAATTCTGGTTTTGTTAAGACTAATCTGAGTCTCATCAGGGAAGCTGCTGAATTTGAACTGTTTTCTGCTAGGCCTTACATTCCTGGCCTCCTATCAAGAGCTGTTGATCTTGTGTCTGCCAGGCTCTGCCTTTCTCGTTAGTAACTTCTCAACCTGTTGGCTTAAGTCAGCTGTTGGGGTGAATGGTCCTAGGGGATATGATGTTCCTACAGAATATAGGTGCATATGGAAGAGAGGGACTAAATTACGGGAAAATCATGGGAAATACTGAATGGATGAGCAGTAGAACTCCTGGTTGTCAAGTCTGGTATGAATGACAAGGGAAGGAATCATTATCTCTATCAGTGTTTCTTCTAAAAATTGCAATATATCTTCTTCCAGCATTTTTGTCACCAAAAAAGGATATTCTATTTGGCAAAAAATATTTTTGGGAAAGAAAGCCTTGTGCTGATTTCAGTCACTGGAGTGTAGGAAATTCAGTTATCTTCTGCCATGAGTCTCTGATATAGAGATCAGGTCATCAGTTCTGATTTTCCGTCCATGCTTACCTGTGTAAGCCTGCCACTGCTAGCTCAAGTTAACCTCCACATATGGATTCAAACCAGAGTGCTGCTCCCCATGGGACTGAAAAGTCAGGAGTGGAGCTGCAGAGATGTCCATCCCACAACCTGCATGTTGGTGGTCCACGCTTTTCCAGTTTTACAACACATGAGGGACTGGTGGCTACAGGTCAAGAATTTCCATATCTGTCCAATATTCTCTTTAGGAACTGAGCTTGACCTGAGCTCTTTGGAATGAGAAGCCAGAAACAGCCTATCCTTCTGAATGTAAGGCAGCGAGAGGCAGGCAAGCTCCCCCACAGGTCACCTGGCAGGACTCTGGAGAGGTTTGTTTCCCAAAGCCTGGAGAACTAAGAGCCCCAGGAAAGTGTGGTGGGCACAGCATGACCCCAGGGCCGGGGGCTCATGGGAGGTAACTGCTGGCACTTCACAGTGCTCCTGGAGTAAGGGATGACACAGATAGGGCAGGATTTCCAGAGACCTTGTGAAGGTCTTTTCCTGCTTGTGGATACTCAGCACAAAAACCCTTGATGAGCATCAAAGTCTGGTTAAGCTTTCCAGGCACAGACTGGGGGAAATGGTTAAGGAGATCTCTTGCTGCGTGCTGTCCTAACATGCAGATGGTAACTGTGGTCCCTGTGCTTTGGTCAGGTACATCTCTGTGTAAGCTGAGCAAATGTAATGTCTGGTTGCATCTGTGAGGTTTTGTCTCCTTCTAGATTTGCACGCAATGCTGGAACAAACCCAGCAGCTCTGTGGCCACCCCTCCACGTCACCGGCACAACATCAAAGATCCCCCATCCTGGCTTGAAATCATTACTATTGGCAAAATAATTACAACAACAAAACTACTAAAAGCCCTGTTTGCACTCCTTTCATCTCGGCTCAGCCAGGATCTAGCCAGCCTCCATCATATGGACTTTTAAAAGGGAAGAGAAAAAAGGGGAAGAAATCTTATCCCTCTCCATATCTTTGCCAGGGCATCATCAGCTGCTTTTCATGCTATGAAGCACATTATTTGAGTTTTGGGGGTATTTTTTGTGTTTGTTTCTGAAGCAATGAGTGCCAAAGTTGATTATTGATTGAGACTGGGGGATCTGAGAGCTGCATGAGGAAAACGGACTGATTATTCAACCTCCTTTCTCTCTTCTTTTCCTTTCTTTCCTTTGCACCACGACTGGATTGATCGACCCTGTCTTCATTGTCTCCCCTTCTTCTTTCTCTCTTCTGGCCCCTACTGGGGATTCCTGATTAAACTATGGCAGGGCTGAATTGATCCTCCGCAATTCACTCGCTCCTCACAAGGAGGAAAACTGCACCGCTGCATAATTCAAAAAGCAAACACAGAGGGGAGAGGAAGAGAAGGAAAATCAATATGGCTACAACTGATCCTGCAGATAAATGAAGCGGCAGCGCTGGAGAGAGGGAAGATCCTGCCTGAGCCCAGATGTTCAGCAACTCGGAGATGGGCTCAGGTGGAGCTGGAGCAGCTCGAAGTCCCTTTGGAAGGGATGGGAAGGAAAGGGGGACCATGTCTCACTCAGCAAGCATCCTGAGGTGCAGGAAAGCTCCGGGATGAACAGGACAGACCCTCTGCTGTGGTGTGTCTGCAGCAGACTCCTCACTCCCTGCTAAAGATGATTTAGTGAGTGCAGCTCTGACTGTACTTGGCAGAAACAGCCTATTGCTCCTCTCCCTTGTTAATCCTGACAGCTACTCCTGCCTCCTTTCCAGCCCAAGCCAGGCTGTTTTCGTGCTGCATCACACAGCCATGGCAGTTTGCTCCCTGGAATGCTGCTCCAGTGACAAAGCTTTGTCCTCTGTGAGCCATGGAGGCAGCATGACAGCCCTGCTCTGAGGGGCACTTGTTGCACTGCACAGGCATCCTGTGCAGCAGCCACATGGGGTTGTCCCTGGAATCATAGAATAAGTTGAAAGGGACCTTAAAGCTCATCCAGCTCCAGCCCCTGGATGAGCCCCTGGACACCTTAGCACTAGAGCAGCTTGCTCCAAGCCCCTTTGTCCAACCCTGCCTTGAACACTGCCAGGAATGGGGCGGCCACAGCTTCTCTGGGCAAATATGGAATATAAACCCACCAGGAACACACCAAAACATTAAAAGAAGCCTAAAACCAAGCAACAAAACCAAATCAAAGGCTGCACAGGCAAGATGAGCTGAATCCAGGGCTGGCTGATAGCCTGGTGGGAAAACAGCAAGGATTCTTTCTTCTCCTCTGGGTGGTGAGTAGGTAAAGGACGGGACTCCCCTACAAGGGGCGTACTGGGCAGGTGAGCAGAGGATGTCTGTGTTGCAGTGGTGCAGTCCCTGTCACCCTTCTCACATAAATAAAGTGTGCTGGCTCCTGTGATGCTAAGCACTGCCAAAGGAACTGAAAATGACTATGAAGTTCAGATGGTGGCAAGGGGAAGATGAAACAGGGGATGCACTCCTGTCCCTGGATAGGGGCTGCTCTCCTCTGGGTGTTCCCAATGTCCCCAGTTCAGAACTGCTGATCTGAGAGCACATGGCAATGTATTGTGCAAAGGATAAACTGAGAGAATTGCATTACTTGAAATCAAAGCCTGTATGAGAATGATGGGATAAAGGACTTTGCAGCCGAAGTCCTGCCTGAACAACCAGGAATTTGGGTACATTCACTCCCCGAAGATGAATTTTGCAGCTGAGCCAGTAATTCTTGGCCTGAGGCAACTTAGCAAACATAAAATACCACCCTGAGCACAGAGATCTAATGTATTAAATGACAAAAAATAGGAATCTCGGGGCTACAAACTCAGTCCTGAAATGCCATAGCGAGAAAATCCTTGCTTGTACCAATGCAGTGTCATTGTCAGAGAGTGCCCAGCCCTCTCCTGGCTATAATGGATCCCCAGAAAGCCCCTGAGCTGGTGTCTCACAAGCACAGGGAGCTCTGCTGAGCTGCATTGAGGTTTCCTGCAGCCAGGAGAGAGAAAAGGCTTTTAAACCAATATTGCTCTGTATTTTAAAATGATTTAAGATCCCAAAGAACAGCCCAGTGCTGGGTTTGCCAGCACAGGGGATAGATTGTTCTCTTAAAAGCTTTTAAGTGCATGTGATAGAAAGGGGAAATACAGCTGCCTCACTGAAAGATATTGCTGTGGCACCAGCTTCCAAGATGCCCACACATCACTTTAACTCTACTTGTAGTTGGAGCAGGAAGACACCTTTGTTCCACAGTGGGATCCTCAAGGATCCCAAGTGACTCAGGCCTTCAAGAGAAGGATTTCAAAGGAACGTGGGTGATGAGAGAGGATGGGAAGATTTTAGTGCTCCTCAGTCACCCAGTGGATTGAACTCCCCTGGAACTCCACAGTGATTCAGAATCCCTGAGCAAACCTTGCCTTTACCTGTTGTCTTCAGATGGTTCTGAGGTGATGTGCTCCATTCCAGAGCTCCCAGCAGAAACACCAACTGACTTTGCTTTGCAGGCACATCTGTGGTGACACACTGCACCCACACACACCGCCATCTCCAGCAGTAAAAGGATGGGGACCATCCTGTGTGTTCCGACTCCAGTGCAGTCTGCAGCACTGCCCTGAAGCATATTCCCATTTCTTCTGCCTGTGCCAAGCACTTTGTGCTGAATAGCATCCAATTTTCTGCTCTGCTAAAACTTGCATTGCAGATCCAGACACCCTCCATTCGGTTTTCCCCCATGGCTCTGGAAAACCTGCACACGTCCCAGGTGTTCTCTCACATCAGAGCCATCTGTATCTCGTGTGCTGTTGACTTTAAAGCTCTTTGCACTTCTAAGCCAGACAAAACAGCAGTTCCCTGACCCTTCTGGTCTTAGAAACTGTTGATATTGTAGAAAGGGGCAATCACCAGTCCTCAGCAAAGAGAAATAACCTAATTTCTAAAGACAAAGCCAAAGTAGCTCTGTGGGTACTTGTTGGTGCAGCTCAGATGCTGGGAAAGGCTCACTGAACCTTGTGCTTTGGTTCACTATCAATTCTCATCCATCCCCAATGAACTCAGGTGGGGTTGGGCAAAGAAGAAAGAAGTTGCAGGCTTGGAGACAAGGCCCAAATTCCAACAATTATTTGTGTTGCTGGGTGCTGCTGGGTCACCTGCCCACCCCCAGTAGTCATTCTGTGCCAGGTATGGAGCATAAGTGGCTCTGAAGAATCCTGGTCAAGGCTTCTGTGAAGCATTATGCTACTTCATCCATGCATGTCCTTTAAGTGACAGCAATCCTTGTGGCTTTCCCTACATGAAGTTTCTTGTGTGCTGTACTCCCCCTGTCTTTCTGCCCTCCAGGGATGGCTTTTGTCTTCTGCTGCTGTGCTACATGGCTCAACTTTTGTCATCCCTCAGATTGCCTGAGGCAGTGGAGATGACCTTGTTGCTGAGCTCTCTTTTCCTTTTCACTTAGGAAGTTTCTCCCTCCTTTGAGCCGCTCATCAGGGCTCTGTGAAGCTCCTTTTCCCATCTTGTCACAACAAATCTCACTCAAGCAGGATCTGGCTATGAAAGACACCAATGGCAAGTGTGGTAGCATCTACCACCTGGTCTGCTTGCCCTGGATCTGTCCTGAAGATGGAGAAGGTGAGCCACAGTCTGCCATGCCTGAGCTCAGCTCCATATCCCTCTCATCTGCCCCCAGCCCACACACTTCTATTGGGTCCTTTCTGCCCCAAAAGCCCTTGTGGTGGGCTGCCGAGGATGAACCAGGGGATAAGGGTGAGTTGTTGCAGTAGGAAGAGAAAAGTGAAAAGCTGTGAGGTATTGGATGCTTGCAGAAGAAGGGTGAGGGTATTTGTGGCCAGCATATGCCAGGGTGTTACTAAAACTGATAGAAGGCGGCTAGCAGCTCAATTGCTCTAAACAAGAGACCACTGTGTACTTCTGGACATCTTTCTTACCTCTGTCTGTACCTCCCCTTATTCTTCTGGATTCTGAGAACAGGGTTGAAGCAGCAAAGCTGCTTCAAGGAAATAAAAGATTTGTGCCAATGAGCTGGTGATTATGGGTCTATCTGAGGTGTAGACTTGAATGTTGTTATCTTCTCATGTGTATGCTGACCTGTGTGAGGTGACCAGCAAAGCACTTGCTCATCCTCTAGTTTTGCCAAGATTGATGCCCAGGACTAAAACCTCACTTTCTGAGCTGAGCATGTGCTGGGTGACTACATATTGCTAAAGGGAGAGGAGAGTAGTCCTGATTTGGAAACAGCAAAGGCCAGTTGGAGATCTTTAATGGTCCCTTGGAATTAAGCTGTGTCTACCCCCTGTGCTGTGTTATTGATCTGAAGATTTGGAGCATATCAGCTGGCTGAGCTCCCTGCTCTCCTGCTGTCAGCCCCAAGCAGTGCTCTTTGCCTCCCACCAGGTCATGCTGGTGCTGCAGACACCCTTGAGGCCTTCAGCACCCATCAGGGCCTCATTGGCTTGACCTTCACTGGCTGCATCTCATGATAGGCTTATCCAGACCCTTCATCCCAGGCTGTGCTCTGCTCACTTTTCATTGTGCATATGATTTCAGGCAGGGACTGAGACAGAGGTAGGATTTTCCTTGCCTGGACAAACCAGGACAGGAAACATGTGGATGTCTTTTTCCACACTCTCCCCATGGAGTAACATTTCACCAATAACTGTCAGCAAGAGCCAACTGTGGATTTTCTGCAGTGATTCTTAGTGCTATTTTCCCACTGGGATCCGTTCACTAACAGTGATAGATGGAAGAGGGGGGAAGCAGGCTCAGCACACAGATAATTAATACTTCTCCCCAAAATGTTGCACCTGGACTTGAAAAACAAAAAGCTCCTTCCCAACATTTCATGTCTACAAAAGAGCTGGAAGGGCTCTTCCTCCTTCATCCGAAGCCTGCCATTCAGATGAGCTCTGTGCGCAGGATTCTCAGCTATTCCTTTTGATCCGGCAGCCAGGAGAGGGAGCTCGGCATCCTGGTCCCAGCCTCCACTCGCCTGGCATCGCTGAAGACAATGCTGATGACTCTTTTGTTCAAGAAATAAAAGAAGTGGCCCACGAGGGAGCCGTGTCGGCAGCTGCTTCATCGGGGCTTGGGGGAATTGCGGAAAATCGATGCTTGCCAAAGGCAGAATGGACAGGACCGGTAAAAGAAAACGAAAGTTCCGATCGGGCTGCCGAGAGACGATTGCATGCAGAGGACCTGGCCTTGGAGAACTGGGGTGTCTTCAGTCCCCACAGCCATCAGCGGGAGCATTGAGCTCTCCGTATCTCTCAGGACTGGGAGTGAGAGGAAAGTGTAAGACTGAACTTGGGACATTGAGCATTTATCACCAAACCCCAGAGGAATTTTACCTCTTGGTAAAAATTCTGTTTCCTTCCCAGCACACCAGGGACTCACAGCCCTCATCAAATCGGATGTTCAGTGATTTTTATATTTCAGTGCTTAAGCACAGGGAGAGACTTGAGGTGTCAGAAAGCAAACGTTCCAGGCATCCGAATGGAAATGGATTCCCAAATGTACTGAGCACTGGTGGAAAGAAGCACTTGAAAAATTGATAATTATTCAGTGCCAGCCTGCCACAAAGGCCAGGAATTCAGTAAGATTTAAAGGGAGACATTCATATATAGAAAAAGAACCCCGTGCTCCTAGCACAAAGCTTGCTGAATTCAATGGTGTCAGTTTAAGCAGCTCTGATTCCTGCATTTATTGCTAGTCTTATTTCATCATTTCCTTCTGATGTTGAAGATCCTGGGAAAAGCAAATTGTGGACTTGACTTGGCCAACCTGTTGGTGAATTAAAGATACCACCTCAAGGATACTAGAGGTGCTCCTCAGGGCTCTTTGTAAAGGCCCCAGAAATGCATAACAGGCCAGTTTCAATCCATGTAGTACTGTTGTGGTGCCCCAGACCAGAGATGCTGGTTCATCAGCAGCTGCTAGTCTGGGAGATACCTTTCCTTTCACAGTGCAGGGGATTCTTCTGTTGCTCTTGGGAATTATTGTAATTTTGCATCTCCTCTCTCATGTTCATTGTAACCCCTCTGCCAGCTGACTTCTACTTGTAGGCACAGTGAAGGGAATGCCCCATGTTGAGGAAGCTGGGAGGAAGAGTGTGATTCCTTGGTGATGGACTAATTCATGGACCATGTCTCATCAGCCATTCGCAGGGTGGCTGTAACCACACATCATAGGCTGATCCATGTCCCATTAATCGCCCATCTACTGCACAATTTATCTTTTAGGTAGTGCTGACTGATGCATTTCAGACACAAGGTCGTAGTTGCTAGCTTAAAGGAACAAAACTGTCCAGCTTTTTCACTCACCCCAACTGTCATAGGCTCACTGGGGTCAGTGGTGCCCTGAATCACTCAGTGACCATCAAAGCTGATGAGTCTCTGTCTGTTTCCTTCCAGTTCCTGTCTGGATAAAGACAGTGCCTGGAAGGAAACCACAGCCTGTTTTATCCTGACATTCATATCATTCATATCCTATATATCCTCAGGCTAGAGTGAAAAAAAGTTATTTTGAGAGTGCCAGATGGGCTACGGAGACGACTTAACAGTACCTGCCATTAAAATATCTAGCTATTAGATGATTGCTGGCACACAGCAGGCTGGAACTTGCACCTATGCTGAAGATCCCTGCAACATCAAGCCCTGCCTAAGCCAATTGATAGTGATAATAAAGGTGGCAAGCCTTGGTGGTGGAGAGAGACAGCTCTTGAGAGAGTTCCTGGTTTGGATGGTGACTGGAAGTCTTGGATCTGTTTTTAAGTGGCTCTCTGTAAATACTCTCTGCAGAATGAGAACATCCCCTGCTCACCTCCTAGCAGGCAAAACTCAGGATGTCACTCTGCTGGAAAAAGCTGGCTGGCACGGCTGGCATGCCTCTATCAGTATCCTCAGTTGAAATGGCACTTCACTCAAGGCTGAGAGCAATTCTGACTCTGAATGCATTGCTCTACCTGCATGGATCTCACTGACAGGGAAAATGAGCACAGAAGATCACCTTCACCTGCTGCCCCATCTCTGAGGAGAAGCAATGCCTTGAAGGCCAAGCAGCCAGGCATCTGCTACTTACCAGAAACCCAGATGAGGGTTTGCTCATCCCTCTGGCTCAGTTTATACAGCAAACCCACTGTGTTTTGTGTTTTTACTGCAGCTCTTCCTTTGAGTAGTCCCTGCTACTGATGGGCTGTTCATGCCTTTAAAAGTTGCTCAGTGCTGTGACATCTGATAGTGCTTTTTGGGTGATTCCTTCCCTAGGACCCCTCCTAGCCTCTTCACTGCAATCCTTCTGCAGGACACATCTCCATGAATGCCTCATGTAGGCATCAGTAGAGTAGATAAAAGAATCTTGCACAAGTAACTTCAAGATATTAGGCTCTGGGAGGATGGACCTCCTGGTTCCTAATGTGTGTTATACACTTCTGAACTGCAAACATTGGTGAATAACACCTAATCATGTCTCTGACCTTCACCTCTTTTTCTGTGCTTGAGGAACGTCCCTAGCTGGGAAGCAATTTTCTTGCTTATCCCCTGTACTCAGTCTCATCAGCAGATTCATCATGAATACACAAAATGGGGTTTTCATCACATGGCACATGCCTGTCTCCTGCTTGGAAGGATATTCTGGCTGCCTGATGCCTGTTCAAATAGATAGTACATTTTGTAGGACTGTTCACACATTCAAATTTGTTTCTTACAAACATTTGTCCTTGAAATCCAATGGTTTGGACTGCTGAAGAAAGCAGACATAAAAGAAACATGGGCATTCATAATTGAAAGGGAAAAACCTTAGCTTTGTTGAATCCCCTACTGGAGATGCCAATTACAGCCTGCTGGATCCTGGATGGAGACACCTGCCTCTTCCTGCCTGGCTCATTTCGGACCAGAGTGCAGCAGGTATTTGCCATGTCAAGCCAGGATTACACCTGAAGCCTTGAAGCAAAAGTTGCCGAAGTCCAGCTCCCCTGTCCTGCATCCAGCTCGGCCCCAGAACTTTTAGAAGCTGAAAGGCTGAATGAAAGCATCAAGTACTAAGAGAGTTTGCAGGAATATCAACCAGAGGTAAAAAAAGCCCACAAAACCCCAGCTGTACCAAGACCAGCACTGGGCAGAGACAGCTCCAGATTTTGTAGCTTCCAGACAAAGTCAGCAGCAACCGTCAGAATCTGTGTTTCAAGTCCAACCTTCTGCTTTTATCTATATTTTAAACCCCACACAAGGTATACAAGGCGAATGTTGCTGTTACAGTCAGAGAAGCCTAAATAATGGATGAAGAACAAAGGCTGCAGAAAGGGGGTGCTAAGAAAAAAAGAGAAAAAGAAAAAAGGAGGAAGAGAAAAGCTTGAGGGGAAGAGAAGGGGAAAAAAAAGACAAGAGAAAAAGAAAGGAAAGAGCCCTCCAAAATGAGAAGAGACTGACACCTCTGCCAAGGTGGGAGCTGGGGCTGACAGGGGAAACATTTCTGTGTCCATTGCTATAATGAGGCACACTAAGAACTGCTGCTGGAGCAGTTGCCATTTGCTACTCCCCAGCTAAAGTCAAAATTGAGCAGCTTCTGTGCTGCCTTTGCCCATAGCTGGGCACTTCCAGAGGGCACAAGGAAGGTATTCTACAAGTATGTTCCATAGGAAGAAGCCAGGAGAGGTGTGAAGCTGAGCAGGGAAGGAGAAGGTGTCCCTGTTAAACAGGGCTGAGTCGTATGTGGAGGTGATGAAATATCAGGATTATGTCCTCTTGCACTAAGGTGAGGGTTTGAGGGAAAGCTTAGTCTTTCATAGAAGCACAGGTGGGGAACTGCCCAGGCCCCCGCTCTCTTCCAAAGAAGGATGAAGACAGGAACCCCTGTTCTGCAGTGGTCTGAGGATGCTTTGCCTTGTCTTGCCTTCCCTCAGTACCTGTATCTTCTGAGGTTCATGATTAAGATGGATAAACCAGCATTTCACATGCTGGATCAGAAGTATCTCTATGACAAGGGGAAGTGCCAGAGCTTATTCAATAGGCTTGGAACACAGTTGGCATGTCCACAAATCTCCTCCTTCACTGGCTACCTCGGGGACAACCTCCATGACTATGGAGCCTCTATCCCCAGCTGGGCTCAGGCTTGGTGGTGGGAACTGTGGTCACAGTGTATGACATGATGGAGACATATCTCTCAGGTATCTCTGGGTATGTCCCCCCCAGAGCTGCAGTGGGAACAGGAGGGGGATAGAAGGGGTTTTCAGGAGGCTGCTTTCACCCTCAGACTGCCTGGGACCAGCAAGTGCCCTGATCTGGGACATGCTGCAGTACATAAACCCAGCAGCTCAAAGCCCCCAGTGCTCCCCATGCCCAGCTTTCTTCCCCTGGCAGATCTCCTGAAGATCTCCTTTTACTTGCAGGAAGTGTTCAAACCTGATGAATTAAGGCCATCCAGGGAAATGGCCATTTAATGAGGATTTTAACAAAGGGAACCCATAAAGGCAGAACATCTTTGTGTGGAAGCTTTTGCTAGGTGCTTTATTGTCTCCATAGAAAGTTAATAGAGAGGCAGTGAGTGGGATTTTGCAGTGGGACTTGGAGCAGTGGGAGGTATTTCTTTTGGCAGTGTTTAGCTTCACCTGGATCGCTCCAAGGGGATTAGCATCTATTGCCATGATAACCTACAGCAGGATTTAGACCACAGAACAGGAGAGTTTTTACTGAGTTAAGTATTTGGAGTGGCTCGCAGGAGGCCATCTCCCTGCCTCCCTCTCCAGCTCTCGGAGGGAGCCTGGCTCCAGCCCATAGGAGCTAAGAGCCTTACGAAGCAGATGAAGCTATCAAAGCTTGGCGCGGAGGCAGACTGCATTTCCACTCCCTGCAAAGTGCACAGTCACTTGTGCACAACTTCCTCCCAGTTCTGTCTAAGTGGATTCTCTGTATCTGCACTTGCTTTTCAGGTGCTCACTGGTTTGAAGGTCTGGGAGCCTGTGCTGGGAGCAGAAAGCAGCTCCTGACAATCAGCCTGAGTCCTCTCTCCTCCACTCACCTTCCTTTGGGAAGATGCCCAGAAGCAAGTTTTTCTATCCTATCTATTCAAATCCTCTGTGCTGGTGGTTGTGGTTTATAACATCCAAGTGACCACCTGACTTCAGGCTCACAGATGAACACAATACACTGTGATCTGTCCCTTCTTTGCAAGGAGCAGCTCCAGCTCAGAAAACAAAGGAGCCAGAGCTCAGTGGACACCAGCCCCTTGACCTGCTGCTGCCTGCAAACAAGGCAGGTGGAGTTCATCACAGAATCCCAGACTGGTTTGGGTTGAAGGAAGCTTAAAGCTCCTCCAGCTCCAACCCCTGCCATGGGCAGGGACACCTTCCACTAGAGCAGCTTGCTCCAAACCCCTGTGTCCATCTGGCCTTGAACACTGCCAGGGATGAGGCAGCCACAGCTTCTCTGGGCACCCTGTGCCAGTGCCTCAGCACCCTCAC
>WYDI02009741.1:15470-29353 GCA_009867235.2 Psittacus erithacus
TTCCTATTCCTATTCCTATTCCTATTCCTATTCCTATTCCTATTCCTATTCCTATTCCTATTCCTATTCCTATTCCTGCAAGGGTGGTGTGCTCCAGGGTTCTGTTGCCCTGAATCTCTGGAACTCCATCTCTGCCTGCCCCTGCAGACTTCTTTTTTGAGGGAAATGAGCAGGATGACAACACATGTGCTGGTTTTAGCAACAGCTGGGAAGTAGCCACAGTATGTGCATGGATCTAGGAACATTATTCCTTAGTTTAGATAAATTTTTTGAGTGCTCTTCAATCTCTAGCCACAACCCCAAACTACATGTGTCCTAACAGAATTATGCATAATGGGCATTAAGGCAACTACATATATAAATGTAAATACTATGAACATATTTGATTAAGTATCAGTTTAAGATATCTTATGCAATACACAATTTAAGATTAAAGCTGGTATTGAATACAGAAGAAGAGTTCTTAGGCTGAATGATATATAACTTCTTTTACGAATAACTGTAATGGTCTCTGCTATCTCTAGTTTATCATCTTTCCTGTCCCTTCCTAAATTTAATTTGCAAGCAAGCCACTCATTGCTTCCAACAAATATGATCATTGTGGTTAGGGGATCAAAATACAGTATTTTGTGAGCAAGATAAAGAGGTAGTCTAGTCTATGAGATTTTGTTCCTTAAACGTGAGGGACTTCAGACCTTGCATAATCCTACAGCAGGTACAATACAAAAAGCAGTACTGCAAGGTTCACCACGTGTATCTGAGCCCTGCATGGGTTGTCTTCTGTGTCTCTTCTGCTCCAACTACTATAAAGTAACTAAGTAGTTTGTTCTAGTTTTGCTGTCTCTAAAGACAGGTGTAGTTTAGCTTGGAACAAATTATTGGAGTTGGTAAAAATGTTTTCAGTAGAATCAATCTTGCTGCTACTCCATTCTGCCTTGAATTTTTATCTGTTATACACCACTTGCTGATAAGATAGCAAGGAGAATGGGTACTACTTTGGGACTCTAAAATCCGGAAAATGAGGTAGTTATACAAAAATTCTCATAGGAAACTGTAAAATTACATATATCTTTAAATCGGCAGTGAGTCTTTTTCAAGGCATTAAGGAAACTCTACTTACTGCCCACAAAGCATTCATTCTTTGGCCAAAAAACTAGACATGAAAATGTTCACTCTTTACTAGAGAAAACAAACAACAAAACCTATTTTTCCATTCAAGTACTTTAATATATGTGAATTTAGAATCCTATCTAAGGTAGGGTAAATGCCATATATATTATAGAAAATCCCCTACAGGGCCTCCTACAACAAGAACATCTCTCTTGTCATAGAACTCCTAAAATGGTTGTAAACTTGCACATAATACATAGTAGCCTTCAGTAGAAGTGCAGCACAGTCACCTCTTTAGGCAATGAAGTTAAGTTCTTCATTCTGACCTCTATGAATTACTTACTACAGTGGGACTATAAGGGGGAGAGTCATATCTGAATGATCATTATGTATCATTATGTATCACAGGTCTTCATTTTGACTAGGTTCTGGCTTTCTGTATCGCAAGTATGTAATGAAATCTGAGGTGTGCCTTAGATGAAGGTAGTTCCCATTTGACTACCCGTTATTAGAGAATTATTTATCTGAGAAAATGTGTTTATACGTTGGAAGAATGCATAGCACAGCTGAGACATAATGTGGCCTAAAAGTGATTCTATTTTTCTTTTTTTACCAGAAAAGTTTGACTAGTTTATTATATTCTGAAGTCACTGTTCCAAACTTTTAAAAATAGAATCCAGGGTAAAACTACTGTAGTGTTACTGGAATGAAGCTTTGCAACAGACAGGATCTGGTCTTACAGGTAGGAGTGCTCCATTTTACACTGCTGGCGTTTATATCCCCTAACCTTACTGTTTGTGACAGTTTCTAACTCACAGGCAAATTATCATATCTCTGTGTGCCTTTCTTTCCCAGTCTGTGAAACAGGGATCTTTGGATACTTTGGTTTGCAAAGCATGCTGCTAATGGAAGAACAGTGCCTACAACAACATTTTGGTTTTGGTCCATATAAATGCGCTTTTCAAATTTTATTTTTACACCATCCGATTATTGCCAAATCACTGCTTGTCTTATTACCTGTTCTTTTTCTGCTTATTTTGAAGAAAGGTTATTTACTTATGGGGGCAAGTGATTTTCCTCATTGCAATATGAACAGCCAGACTTTAATAAATAATACTGAATACTGTTCATGGCAGATTCCACTTCAACAGCACTGGAAAGTGTCACATCCACAGAAGAAAGGGTAGAAACACTGCATACAACCATATAGTTCTCAAACCAAACCTGATATACATGCACCAGCATCCTCAAAACAGCAGATCTTGGCCTCTGTCCCTACTTAGTCTAAGATTATCAGAGATGGTTCATATTAAGCTTTTTTGTAATAGTAGACACTGTTGTCTTAAAGCTGTCCCACATGGTTTTAAAAGTTACATACCGTGCAGCTGTGAATTGCTAATCTATTCCATGCTGGGTAGATTCAAACATGGTCTTCTGATGTTTCAGGAAAAGAGTCTAAAGTCAGAGTAGTATATTAGAATAGTTTAGCTTCCTGATATTGTATCAGTGGTGAAATAGTTTATACTTTTCTGGAGTGAAACTGTTGAATAGTAAATGACAAAACCTATTAGATTTAACTGTTATATCTATAGTCTTTTTTCTCCCTCTACAAGACTAGCTTTGAATCAAAATTAACTAAAAGTGACTACTGCAGTGATAGTTTGAAATCTTGTGATCTGCATTTGTGTTGTATCTGGAAAATTCTTCAGGAATAAACAGGATTGACTGCTTTTTTCCCCCTTTTTCCTCATTTTTTACTATTGGAAAAATATTTTTTTTTTTTCTCCTGTAAGAATTCAAATTCCTGGACGTATCAAATGAATACTGGTGAATATGTGAGACCTAATACAGCGCAAACACGTTAGACTCTCTTTGTTCCCTTACTTGTGAAAAATACAATTTCTGGCAAGTAAGTTAGCTGTCACTCATAAAGCCCAAAGAGGAAAAGACAACTGATGCTTTCAAATTGTTCTCATTTAAACTGATGGGCTGTAGGCTCTTAATATATTTTGAAGCTAATATTTCTTGGCAATAAAATAAAATCTGTCATTCTTGATTCACTCAGTCTGAATGCTGATTTGATTTAGCCCTGAAAAGATCAATTCAGGAAGAAGTTATGTACCTTTTGCAATATTTGTAGCTCCTCTTAGGAAAGCACAGAATGTTGTGCAGAAAAGTAGAACCACAAAGACTCCTTATCTATTTATATTAACCCTCCAAGTAAACTCTGCTCTCATCTCCCCACCAATAAAACATGGAATTCTCTGAAGTTGGATGATCTTTCCATTGTAGTGAATTGTGAAGCAGTCATTTTAAGCACGTCAGCTTTTGTGATTAAATGTAAATTCTTTGGAGTAAATTTTCTATGAAACAATTTTAATTTGCAAGGCTAACAGAATTTTGCAAATACACTTCAGTGTCCAGTTTAATTACCTACCAGTGTATTCACATACAAAGATTTATATCATATGCTGATGCACAATTTTACATCATAACTTTTGCGGAGCCATTGCATGTGTCAACATACTGCCCATGGCTTTTATATGTATCTTTGCACACAAAATTGCAGATTTCTATATGGCATATTTGTGAACAGGAAAATGCAAAGCATTGGCCAGTTCCAGCTATCGAAAAAACTTGCTTTCCAAATGCAACTGTCACTGATACTCTTCTGCAGTTCTTGTTAGATTGATACTCTTCTGCAATTCTTGTTAGATTGATACTCTTCTGCAATTCTTGTTAGACAGCAGCAGTTAGATGGCAGCATTGTAGGTTGGAAATGATATCACTAAGAGCAGAGGAAAGCAAAAAAGACCAAATCATTCATTATCATATTAGTTCACTGTCTGAAAGTGCCCTAAATTTAGTATATAACATCTCTACTTGTCATCCAAGAGTTTGAATTGGGAGTGGTGTGGTGTGGTTATTGAATATGTGTGATTTTTTTCTTTCTGCTTAATAAAGGCAGAGTGCCTATTTTCTCTTTGTAAAGTCCATGTTCATTCTTGCCTGCCAAAAGAAGTTCAGCATGTGTATTCTGGAAGTCCACATATTGTTTCTAAAGGCAAAAGAGTTAATGTATAATTGTGGTTAAGCTTCCAATATTCATATTAACCTTAATGCTCTTATGATATGGATTCCTGGTGCAACTCTTGTTCTAAATGTCCACATTAAAGAGACTAGTACTATGAACAAATTATCTTAATCAAGAGGCAAAAGGCTACTTTCTCCAGCAGAAGATATTTCTTACGCAAACTGAACACTAGCAGTATCCATGCTTTACAGGTCAAATTAGAAAGCAATTTACTGCTATATAAACAAATCAAACTGGAACCAACAAAGCGCTTCAGCATTGTAGTATATAACAGCTTTTTAGTATTTGGTAACACGTTCTGTTATTACTTAAAAGAATGAATGGCATGTAGAATGCATGATGATGACACTTCTGTAATTTCCGGTGAAGAACTGCTTAAAATTTTCCTTTAAGAAACTGTCAATGGATCTATGGTGCAGCCTAATTCTGTCTGTGCTTCTGTTCTCCAGACAGGCATGATAAAGGAGTATCTGTGGAGATACTACCTCAGAGGAAGGAGATAAGTTGTAATTACTGGATTTCTTTAAAGTCTATCAGTTTATATTTATTTGAAATTTTGAACAGGTTCTAAGGCAGTTTTTAATTCTTCTGTGAAGCAGTATTCAAAACATACATACAGATCATTAAGTAAATATTTTATGTAATAAAATAAGGGATTTCCATTTTGCAGTATGATTTTCTGCAGCGTTAGATCATTGAGTATTTACTTCAGTGAAAGAAGGAATGTTCCTTCATTTGAGTGTTCTTGATAGTGTTGTTATTCAGACTTTTTATTTTCAGTAAGCAAACGAGTTGACATAGATCACACCTATGCTCTTATGCACAACTGTTTTAAAGAGTGTTCAGATGTATGTGTTCGTGGAATATGATATGTCACAATCTGCAGATAGAGAATAGGCGGTGCCATGGTGCCCTACAACCTATTTTCACCTTGGCGTGGAAGGGAATGGAAGAGGAGTGCAGTACTGCTGCTTAGTGCGCTGATTCCTTGCCATTTTTGTTGAGACAGTTAAAGAGTGGCAGAGAGAGCTTTTGTAATGTGAATCCTTTGGCTTAAAACAGAGCTCTGAAAACTGGCAGCAATTTTATTTTATTAGTGATATGTGAAGATTTC
This sequence comes from Psittacus erithacus, assembly GCA_009867235.2. NCBI lineage: Eukaryota > Metazoa > Chordata > Aves > Psittaciformes > Psittacidae > Psittacus > Psittacus erithacus. The sequence continues at coordinate 20,789 of WYDI02009741.1, forward strand.
TTATAGTTAGTTATTCTTTGTCTCATTTTTTTTCCCTGAAAGCTGGAAGAAAGGACAGAAGCTGAAAATTGCAGCTGTAAACCCACATCCTCCCTAAACTGGGTGATTTGGGTTTCTATTTTGATAAGAGAATACAACAAATATTAGCACCTGTGTTCAGATCCACTGAAATTGAATGCAAATCACTAAGATCTTGCAGGTTTTGGAAGAATTATTTTAGTCTCTAGTCAGCTGTGATTTGTGCCAAGGTAACCAGGATGTATTTACCAGAAACACTGGAGGGTTTTTTGTAGTTTTTTTTAAATACAAATGTTTTACTTCTCATAGATTTGTAATGCATTGGCTTTCCCAAAGCTTGACGGGTTTATTTAAAGACATAAAATTTAGTCAAGCATTAATACAAGATGCTAAGTCACTAACCAGATTTGACTACTAGTAGCTTTCTGTTTTTACTAAAAAATCTATTTTGATAGCATGTAGTAGCCAAAAGCTTTATTGGGTTGTGTATTTCTCATGTTCTCCCCTTCAATTTGTACTCCAGAAAGATTTTTTTTTTTTTTCCTCCCTGGTCAAGGAAGGAAAAAGTTTGTGAAGCTTTTATTTATGCAGCTAGGAGTCTAGCTCTGTAGTACTCATGACAGCAGCAGGCTCTACAGTCTAGAGAGGAGCTGTTGATTCCCTGGGGAGCTGAGGAGTCCCCGGTGAGTTACAGAGCAGACTGCAGAATACTGAAATCAGTGAAGACTCTTCAGATGCTGTGCACGGGTATCTTCTCTGCTATTTCACAAAAGGCGTAAGTAGGACTGAAAGGTAAGTTCTCGCCTTCCTTCATACTGTGAGACCTCATCCTGACTGACAGGACTCCTGTAGCAGAAAAGGGAGAAGCCTGGTCCATGTATGCTTCCTCCAGGACAGGAGTTAGTCTCCAGAGTTTCCAGAATACAAATCTGTAGAGACCTAGGAAAAGCTATTGCTGAGATCATCTTTTCTGCTCCTTTTTTTTAACAATTTGTGTAGGAGCTGCCATTGCAGGTGAAACCAGTAGCCTGTTTGGTTAAGGCTCCATCTGTCAGTGTTAGACTGCAGCCATGCATGCTAGAATTTAGTCAACTGTGTGCCAAGACAGTGCACATTTCTGCCTAGTCCTCATCACGTAGTTGTACACTATGTTTCAGAACTGCAGTTTTTATCTTGCAATATTTCTAGCCCACTTTGCCTCCCAGTGATTTTTTAGCCTCAGTGACATCTTGTGGCTGTAACATGTTCATCTTTCTATTTTCAGAATTTATATTTTTTTCATCTTATAAGAGCTCTACTTTGAAAACTTTGTAAGGCAGCATGAAGAGGAAAATTGTTGGTGATATGGTCCTGTAGACTTGCTCCCAGACTATCGCAAGGTGAATGAAAGTCTTTAAATAAAAATGTTGTCTGTGAGTTTATAATGAGTTTTAGCCTGTGGTAAAATGGAATGAAGCATGGTAAGTGATTTACAGGGATATACGCAAAACCCCCCCGAATACTCGCTAGGACTCACCGCAGTTAGACACGACTTTTTACATCTCAGATAAAAAGGTATTGCTAGCTTTCTTGTAAGGCTCTGATTACTTCCCCACCAGCAGGACTTAACTTCTCTGACTTTTGAAATGGTATTTCAAAAGACTAAATTAGATCCACAGCTTATCAATAGGCTTCTAGGGCCAAGGGCTTAATCTCTTACCATTTGTTTTATTTCCTACTTGTTTTCCATCTGACACACATTTCTGTTCAGTTCTACTAGTTGCTGGATTCCTGTCCCCATTTATGTCAATGCTCTGCAAAATCTGATATAACTGCAGTCATAGTCTGTTCAAATGCCATCTGACTGGTATTTGCTGACTCTTCCTATATGGGAGGATCCTTGCTTTTGCAACCCAAAAGAAACAGCAGTCGTAAAAGCAAAGAAAGGTGAGTTGTTAAACTGTGATGTTTTAAAATACTTCATACTTGAATTACTTTTTCATGAAACAAAATATCAGCTAAAGGAATATCATTCAGTAGAAAAACAGGTACATTTCCTTCATGGCTAAGGTGCTGACCAAATGCCTGGTTCAGAGTTTGTTCTTCACTGAATCATCTCCAGATCACTGGTGCAGTTACTGCTGTTACTCTGAAGAGGAGAGAACAATTTTTTCCACGCATTGTTCCAACAAGTTCCATATATACCTGCTGACTTTCATAATGCTGTACTTCAAACTGTCAGGATGTAATGTGCATCATTTTTGGCCAATGCTTCCATTTTGTACCAAACATGAAGTGATAGCAGGATTTCTATTTTATTTTACCATTGCACTTTAACACTGAGATGTGACGTGTTTCTTGGTGCCAAAGGAGAACAGAGTTAAGGCTGCTTAAACTTTCTGGGTTGCTTGGTCCTTGTGAGCACATGGGTTATTCTCTCACCACTACTAGGAAGGAGAAAAGTACTTTGGTTATCTGTGCATGCCACTTGTAAATGTAAATGTTTTTACTATGCATACACTGTATATGTTAGGTTAAAAGAAGATATTCTGTGCTGGCATTTTTTCCATACAACAGTTCCCTTCCCTCCACACAGTCTAGGCTCATCAAAGATTTTGGGCCTGATTCTGCTTTCACTCAACTGCTGATCAAATGTAATGTAACTGGTCAAATTGTTCTGGCAGGAAGGAATATTCAAGTTCTTACAAGACCAATTTTCAAGTCCACAGACTGTTTATGTGGCCTTTGAACTTGAAAAATTATGGGTGGTCTGCTCCCCAGTACATCAGACTGATGTATAAAAGTGAGTTCAATACTGGGAGAGAGCAAGTTGGAATAAAATGAAAAAATAATCAATGCTGAAACTTGATGGTTTATGTCACTAAAGCATTTTGGGTTTCAGTAACTCTGTCAAAAGACAAGGGTAACAGAATACCTTACAGCTTACAAATAACTTCTGGGATTTTTGGAGAATGCAAAAGGAAAAATATTTAAGTTATCTTCTTGAAAAAAATCTTTCTGTGCTGTAATCAGATGAAACCAGATTACAGCTATAAAGAGCTGACAAAGAGTAAGATGAATAGTTCTGCTTTTGTGGAAGATTTATCCATCTTCTGCAAAGAAGGAAGGATGAAAAGAGGAACAACCCTTCCAAAACATCTGCTGCTCTGTGAGCCAAAGTCAACATGTAAGGAAGGAACTTGATAATTCAATAAAAGCATGCAGATAATCCCAAAATGCTAGGGATTAAACTGATTTGATTTATACAAGAATACAGGGATCATTCTGAGGAACAGAGAATGACTTGGACTTTTTGTTACGCAGGGTAGGTAGAAATGGACTGTGTATATTTTGTTAAATCAAATGTGTTCCTACCCGTAACTCCAAAGAAACACAACTCATATTATTGCATAGAAAACTATGTAGGAAAAAAGCACTATGGAAAAGATTTGTAAGTTATAGCTGATGGCATAAGCTAGTGATATAGTTTGATGCAACCAATGGATGTGTAAAACATGAAAACTAACTAGTAGTAAAGAGCTGGTATTACCAGTGTCTATCACAGATGCAAGTATTGCTGATCATTTTCTTACATCCATAACTCACGCAGGATGCTAAACTAGAGAAGGCTCTTAGAAAAGCCAAATGAATGATTAACAAAAGACTTAGGGCATCACATGTACTTAAGTTTGTCGGAGGAGAAAATTGATAAGGCTGTAGCTCACATCAGTTCAGGAAGTCCTATGGCCTATTTTATTAAGTCAGCATAGGTGTCTTCTGTGAAAATAAAGTCTTAGAGCAGATCTTTACACATAGAATTGCTTCAGGTTGATAGCTTTCAGGTTGGCACAGTAGAAGTGGCATGTGGCTCCAACCTGCAGTTTATCATCTCATGTGAAATAGCTAGTGTTTCATGCGAGAACTGCAGTGACAGTGTTGTCCAGTCAACCTGCTGACTACAACATGTTTGGTGCTCTGTACCAAACACTGAATGATAATAGGGCAGACATGTTCTTGGCCTGGAGAAGTAAATGTTTGAAGTGATGTGGGAACTAGGGATCAGATTGGGACACAAGTAAAACAATAGATGCTGTACTAAAACTTAGTAACATAGTGCTTTGGAAAGATAATCAGATGGCAATTTAGCAGCATCTGAACAGTGCAAATGAAACAATTGTATGAAATTGCTTAAGGACTTTTTTTTTTTTATCAAGCCTTGGGAATTCAAAGGGCTTAGGTGTTTATTTCTTGCATTTTCATCGCCTCCTGTTTTAAATCTATCTGTCAGATTGTATGTCACAAAAGACTGGGTTTTGCTCTAAAACAGACATAAAGAAGCAGGTTAATAGGAGCCATTAGCATGTTTGATACTGCAGAAGAGGTCTGTGGATGACAATCTAGTTTAGAGGAAGAAAGCCTCTTTATTTTTTACGATTAAACTCACTAAGGTGAGAGCATCATGAGCAAAGGTCATAGCACCGAAAAGTTCCTTAGGAGGCAAATAAGACTGCTTATTTTTATTATCAGATAAGACTAATAAGAAATACTTAATAAACTCCAGAAGTTTTATTGCTAGAATATTATGACGGAATGTAAGAATTGCCATTATTTGTTTTGGAATAAATACCAAAACTCAGGAAAGAATTTTCTGGGTATGCTAGAAGTACAGAAAAGTAACAAAAATTGACCTGTTTCTATGCTAGCATGATGTTTTAATGAAGGAAAAAAGGCAACAAAATATACAAACAAATGCTTCAGCCATGCCAGAGAGTGCCATTCCACTGCAGCATAAAATGGTTTCTGGAGCTGGAGTGTGTAACTGCCTGACAGCAAATAGATCAGCTGACACTTCCCATGACAATATGTCTTCCAGTAAGGGGTAAATGTACTGTGCTAAAATACTGAAGTCCACATCATAAATGGTCATTTACAGATCAAGAAGATTCATCTCTTTTTCCACAGCTCCTCATATGGCATATCCAAATGCTGATGACTGTGTTCTGCACCTATCCCTTTTTCTGAGTGATTAAATCACTTGAGAGGAGTTGAGGAAGAGGAAGGAGGTGACAGTTTTGCTCCAGCACTTGTGAAGAAATCAAAGACTGAAGGTGCAGGGTGAAGAATGGGATTCATCCTAACAGATAACAAATTCTAAATAGATCTGGGAGAGGTTTCCTGTCCTGAAATGTAGCAGTTTCCTGGGATGGATCTACCTTGCTCTATGTAAAAAAGATACCAGCAAGGAACTTTGAGGCCTGCTGGATTCTGTCCACTAGTTTGGTTTATATGCTGTCTGACATCACAGACTACATTCACAAGTCAAGGGAGTTGCATTTATTTATTTTTTTTTCCCCACTATTGTCGTCCCTTTTCCCTGAATGATGATGGAGAACTGCTAGAGGAGGCAGACCTGGAACTGCCCTGAATTGATGCACTTCTCATTGTAGACATGACCACATCTTTTGGCAGCATGGTTGACTTCCATTTCTGGGGCTTCCTTATTTGGAAAAGGAAACATCTTTAAAAAAAGCATAGAGCCTTGAAAAATCATAGTCCTACTAAATGTAGTCTGAGACTAAATTCAGCACATTTTATGTGACAATTTCCTGATATCATCGCAAGTATAGAGACTTCTAAACTACAGATGAGGTGCTAAGGGAATCAGAAATAACTTCTGCATCAGTCTGCCTCTTCCACAAATGTTACATATCTTAGTATTTTAAGTATCTCCTGCATATCCATGGGGAACAGCAGATGGTAAGTGATTTGAAAAAGTCTTTAAACACTCTATGACAATTTCAACAACTTTTTATTGTTATTAAGCCTAGATCTTGTATAGCTAGTTAAGCCTCACCCAGAAAGCCTCACCCAACAGTTTTATGTGTTATTATACTTTGGAATGTTAAGAGTTTTAGATGCAGTCTCTGCTGGGAACTCTTATATAAAGAACAGGTTTTCTTCCATGAAACAAGCAAGTATGCAAAATACCTCCCCCTAAAAGAAGTCCTGAAGTTGTGCTGCATTGTTTAACTTCTTAACAGTTCGTGAAGCAATTTTTTATAAGTTAAGAAAAACAAATGCTGTCACATTCTGAGTTTTGAACAAGCCAAAATCAAAAGATTAAGTGTTCCACACACTTAAACATTTCATCCAATTAGTCAGTTCAGTCTGGCTTCTCTACCTCTGAACTGCTTCCAATAAATTTTGAATATAGAAAGATAAACCCACTGGTAAGTTTCTACTACTGTACTGTGCTTTTCATGCAAAGTAGTTTTAACATTTAAATTTACATATGAATTCTTTGTTCTTTTTCTATGCTGATTGCTGAATTTTTGTGACTTTTTTTACTAATTCTCTGTATTTTGTTACGCTGAAACAAATTCTGAAGGGCCCTGATTCTGAAGATTCTGAAAGACCACCTCTGGAATAATCCGGTGTTTGCTGGTCTAGTGTCTCCAAAGACAGATCAGAATGAGGAGAACAGCTAGATTTAAAAAGCCATCACCTGCTCAGATCCCAACAGGTGAAATCTGATCAATGCATGCACAGAGCCAACCAAATGCTAGCTTTGTTTGTTTTAGGAAATGGGAAATGGTAAAGGAAAAATAGAGAGCAGAGGAAAGGAAAAGGAAGGAGAAGGGAGAAAAGAAGAGAAAAGAGAGGAGAAGAGAGTTGTGAATTGGGAGCTATAGATAACCTGCTTCACTGTTCTTAGTAGTAAGGCATATTTTTAGAGGTCATGGCAGAGTCAAGTCAAAGTCAAAGTCATGCCAGATATTAACTATGAAGAAAAATCATGTTTGATAGTTATTACTGATTTTGAAAAATCTGTAGTTAAAAACGCAGACGGAAAACCTGAAGATACTTACTCCCACAGGGTACTTCATCCACCCTGTACCTGAGCTAACTCTATCTATGGCATGGGAACTGTCAGACAAACTGAGAATCATTGTATCAGTGGCAAGCAGTGGAAGAAAAGAAGGGAAATAATATACACACACTTTCTATATTCTTTTAAAAGTACTGGGGCTCTTCACTGCCTACATTGAGCAGCAGGTGACATATAGGAATGAAGGGCCTACCTATCCTGTGAGACACCTGAGGGCTCCCATGTTCAGAGCCCCAACATTTAAGCAAGACCAACTGACCACAAAAACTTTCTACCCTTATGAAAGGATTATGTACTTGCAACACAGCTGCTGCTCACTGATGCAAGTTCTATTTATGCAAGAACCATGATGGAAGCTGTGAATCTCTACATGGAAATGCAGCCCCATTCACAGCTTCTGAGCTGCTGGAAAACCTGGCCCCCTGGAATTAATCCTGCAGGAGTACTGAGAGGGGTGGGACATCACTATTGTAGTGCAGAGGAGCATTCTGGTCAAACAATTCTGAGAATGAGGTAGCATGCCTAAAGCCTCAGATGTTTAATTTTGTATCAACCTACCATGTATTATGTCTGCTTGGAGGGTCTACCTGAGTTTAGATCTGCAAGTCTGTAAAAGTGCGCTGACATTTCTGCAGGAAATAATGAAATTATATAGGAAACAGAAAAAGGCATAGAACAATCTGACCTTGTAATACCAAGGCAATGTTGCTAGGAGAAAAAAGTTGTATTTCCTAAGAGCGTACCCTGCCTGCATTCTAAATGTGGAGAAAAGCATATCCTATTATTTGCCTTTTTCTGGCTAATGCTAAAAATGACTTCAAAGTTGTTAAACCATCTCTTTTTCTGAACAAGGATAGTCATTCCCTCCCTATAAATGAAGCCTTGGTCTTTTCTTAGATCTTAAAAGATCTCAAATTTTCCTAAGGCTTCTCAGATCTCTGGGCTGATGGCAGTGTAGATTTGACATCTTGTGCCTGGCAATATTCTTGTGAGTCTCACAAAAGAATAAACGCATACTTCTTTACTTTCTGTTAGTTCTTCTCTGGTTAAAAATAGTATTGCCAGATGTCTTCATATCCATTTAATTTGGAAGACACTATCAGAAAGCTCTTTTTTCTCTAAGTCATTAATGCATAACTCTACTGTTCTTCTAGGCACAACTGTAAGAAAAACAGCTTCTTTGTTGCTACACTGCTGTTGGACAACAGTGTTGTGTTGCACGACTTGATATTGAAAGTTAAAGCTTTCAATATCAAAGTCATGCAAAATCACCTGTAGCTATAAAGTCGTTGTGAGAATACAGAAATCTTACATTTTATGTGGTAATAACACAGATTTCATAATGCAAATAGTAATGATTGTCAGTAAAACACTTTCTGACAACATATAGCTTGGTTTTACCTTGAACCCTTGGGCCCATCAGACCCTTTAAATTTTGATGGACCACTTGGTGGATAAAGAACTGGTAGATGGCCACATGCAAAGAGTTGTGGTCAACAGCTCTGTGTCCAGCTGGAGACGAGTAATGAGTGGTAGCCCTCAGGGATCGGTGTTGGGACCGGTCTCGTTCAACGTCTTTGTCGGCGACATGGACAGTGGGAGTGAGTGCGCCCTCAGCAAGTTTGCCGATGACACCAAGCTGTGTGGTTTGGTTGATACGCTGGAGGGAAGGAATGCCA
>WYDI02009744.1:0-43735 GCA_009867235.2 Psittacus erithacus
GGATGGTTCTTCCTGGGGCCCTGGAATCAGATGGGGCTGAATCAGGGCTTGCATGAGCCCCCAGGTCCTGAGGATGCGCCCTGGATAACCCTTTTCTTCCCAGAGGGACCAGCTGGCCAGAGGGCATTCCTGACCTCCCAAGAATGTCAGAGGTGTCACCCTCCCTGAACCTACCTTCTCCACCTATGCCCCAGCAGCTGGCCCATCTGCGAGACTGCCGGAGACACTGCCCCAAGATGGGGCTGCTCCTTGCTGCACTTTTGTCTAATTCAGAGACACACCTCTGAAAACATCTCTATTTTCCCAGCCTGCGGTTTCTTTGTTCTTTACTCCTAGTATGATCCTAATGTATAATCCTCAGCAATATCTCTAACTCTCCATTGTTAAGCCTTGCAGGTGCTGGCTTCTGAACCATTTTACGTCCCTCTCCTTTGAGTCAGTCTGGCTATGCATTGCCTATCTGCAGTGTCCTTTTAATACTCTCCTCTCTGCTGTTACATGGTGTCTCCACTGAATACTGTCATCCTGCCACAGACTAGAGACTGTGTAAAAGGCAAAAAGAGAAAGAGCTGCTCTTGCAGCTCTGTGGCTCTGTGCTTATATGCCCTGATCTGTCTTCTCATCAGGCTGTGCACGCATACACTTCTACTGCATTTTAAAGAGCAGGGTAGCATAGCATCTTCCAGTCATTTCTTTGTAACTTTAGGAACCAGGTCTCTTTTTAGAAAACAGAATCACAGCTGATAAGGAGGCCAGGGTGCTCAGGAATTTGCAGTTCCTGAGGACCAGGGTTAGATGAACTTTAAAAGGTTCTATAGCTTAGTGTTTCTGATCCCTTTTTAAACTAAAGAACAAACTAACCTTTCAGGGGAGAAAAAAGAATTCTTTCTTGGCATGATACCATGCAGCAGCCTGCAGTTATAGCCAAATAAAAATCAGGCTAAGCTTTGAAATTCTGCATTTTTCATTTCTTCCAGCTGCTTTTATTTGTCACCATTTCATTTGATGGCATGTGTTAGATATTGCATGAGGCATGAGTGCATGGGTGGGAATTTGGAGAAGGATGCTGTAATCCACTTGCAGACCACCTTCTGAAGTCTTGCAAGCCATCAAAATACTCACGATCTAGTCTGCCTGCTGCATGCCAGACGATGCTAAACCCAAAACCCGTTTAATCCCCTTTCCTGACTGATGTAAGCCATACCTAGAAGCCTCTTATGGAAAGCAGAACACCGGCTTAGGGAATGGATGTCGGCTGCAATCTTTTCTCTACAAATTAAATTTTACTCTGATACAGTTCATCCCATTACTTCTGAATCTAATATTTTCGGACAACCTCTGCTTGGCATTTACAGGTTTTTGATCCTCTCTGTTGGTCAGATACAGCGGGTCTGGGCCCAATTCTCCCTCAGTTAGCCGGGCGTAAACGCCTCTGAATTCACACCAGCTAGATGCAATGTAACACGAGAAGTGTGTGAGGCCCTTTATTCTCCCAGCCTCCCCTCATAAATCAGCTCCTGCAGCAGCACCTGAAGTCATTTTCTCAAAACCAAAGCACGCATGGAGAATGTTTTGTCAGGAATCCAGGGAGATCAAATGGTCTCAGGAGGTTTGCTGTTCCCTGCAGTGCTGCAGGCAGCTCTGCCGGGGTCGCTGAGTGTGAGGGCCATGCATCGCACATCCGAGCGCCAGGAGGACGCACAGGAGGAGGATGTTAAGCCACAGAGAAATCGTAGTCATTTCTGCTCATTGCACTATCTGAGCAGTATGACCCCAGCTGAGGGATCAAGCGTAATCGTATTTCTGTTTCATCTCAGCAGCACACAGAGCCAGTTTATCTGCCCAAGAGATTTCAAGTTATACTGGCTTTCTGATGGTGAAACTTTCCCGTGGGACTCAACTGCTGAGCAGCTTTTTTTTGGTGGCCCTTTCTTCAGTGTCTCTCACATGAGCTGGAACAAGAGTGAAATCCCCTCCCACGAGAGCGACTTGTGCAGCTCCTCGCCTGTCTCTCTTGGTGGCAGAGACAAGACACAAGATTCCTCACAGCTTTTACAGTGTCTGTATGAAGGATGAGCCAAATATTGGTCCCAGCATGGTCCTGTGATGATAAACACATGATACTGAGCAGTACTGAAGTTGCTAGGTGGAACTGTGGTATGGTACATACCACCCCATCCCTCACCTGCCTCTACCTTCCCCTCAGCATGTCCTTGTCCACTCTCCTTGATGGGGGTAGAGACAGATTAGGGGCACCTATATGCCAGGAAGATAAGCAAATGGCAGCCTGGAGGCCCCTTCTGTCACCTTATACTGCTGTTACTGGGGTGTGTGTTTCTTAGAGGGTACTTCACATTTTCTAATCTGGTGCCTAATTCTTCTTTCTATAGTGCCTCTAAAGACTTTTGCCAACCAAAAGCCAGGCCTCAGACCCCTGCCTCCTGCTGGCACCCTGCTAGCTGCTGCTCAGAGGACAACAACCTTCCAACTACCGGGGCTGGGCTCCCCATAGGGGAAGCACGACACTGGTATAAAACACAGCACAGCTTGGCCAGTTTAGTTCCTGCTACCATTATAATCACTGCAAAAATACATACATCTCTCTACCCATGAGATACTTGTGTCAGATAAGTTTTTTAAGTAATGTATTGGGGGAAAACCAGAAGCTACCTTGCTTTGTGAAAGATAAGTCTGCCAGAGCTGTGATTTTCTAATGACTCTGAAGGACCTGAATTTCCTTATTGAACCTCAGTGGGATTTTGGGGGTGGGATATGTGTTTCTTCCCTCCCTTGAATATTCAAGCAAGTAGTCCTCAAACATCTCTCTTGTGCTTGTCAGTCTTTGCCCTGTTTGTTTATTTTTTGCACTTCTCCCAGCCCGGACAAGGCAAACAGGCTAGTCTATTGTTGGTGTACATCTCTTTCACTGCAAGATTTGTTTATGTCTTAGCACAGTGATGCAATATTTGGGTTGAACGCTTCAAGGGAAAATGTTTATAGAACTAAAAAAATATTTCCATTTGATTTGTTTATAGGAAGTTTTTGCTTGTGGTCTTGGGTTTTGAAAAGGCCTTCGCATGTTTTCTTTTCCACCTCCCCCACTCCCTGTTTGCAGATTTGAAGTTTGGAGCCAAATTCAGTCATGATAATGCCATGGCTGACTCTTTAGGTATTTCTACCATGCTCAGCACTATACCACTGGAGTATCTTCATCCTGGCCTCCTAGCTTTTCTGAATGATGTCATCCTTCCCATTTGCTGAGGTCCCCAAAGCCACTCTGCAAGGCTTGATGGGTTTCCAGCCTTGGATTCCAACAACTCCCCTTTGTTCCTGAATTGGCTCTGACTTGGACCAGCAGGCAGGGCAGGGCAGCCTACACTATGGGGGAGAGTTGGAAGAGTTAAATGGGAACGTTGCTTAGAAGGAAAAACAAAAGAGTAATAGGAAAGGCATCTTTGTGTGACTGAGGACTTAAGCAAAACCAGGCCTTCTCCTCCACCCCAGCCAGGAAAACAAGGCAGTACGTGCAGGCAGCCGCCGGCAGAGCGTGCGCGGGTGTCCTCTGCCTCTGAGCATGTAGGCAAGGCACAGACACTCGCAGACAGAGGGAGGGCACTCTCTTATTTCTGTGGCCCCCGGGGCATGTGGCCTCCCTTGTCCCCTGCTACTGCACAGCAGCACCCGGCATGGGGTGTGCTTCCTGCCACCACAGCTCTCGTGCTCCTCATTGCACATCCAGTCCCCCCTGTCTGCCCCTCTCCCATCTACTTGCTGTTGCTCACCCGAAGGAGTCTGTCCTTCTCTGTGTATTGCATGTCTGACTGCTTGGAAACATTGAGTACCGCAGGGCTGCCTCCTTGCCACACTGGGCAGATGAACAAGATGCTGAAAGGATGAATGTCACAGTTACTGACATTGTAGAAAGTGCTTCAGCAGCCCTGGCTTTGGAGAATTTACAGTGTCCCTACCAGAGCTTGCTAGCAAGAGGCATGGAGGGGACAAGAGGAGGTGTTGGCTTTCTCTAGTGCCTTGAAACTCTGCCTCTCTGTTCCAAAACCCATCAGAACAGTCACAGGGTCCCTCCAGCCACTTCAGTGTCTTGCTAAGCTATCCCAATATCATCCATTGCCAGTCTTGTTTCTCTTGGCAGGAGAAACCATCACCACCTTTACCTTGCTATACATGTACCTGCCTGAGGGAAAACAACAGAGAACAGAGAATATTACAGCATGTCCCAAACTCTTTGAACAAACAAATAGTGTTTTCCCTCAGGCAGCCCCACACCTCTGTCACCACAGTTTGAGAAGGTGCCTGGCCCCTGAGCCCAGGTGCAGGTCACTTTCTGTGAGCTCATTAACCAGCAAGGCTTCACAGACCATCATCTGGCAACAGCCAGAGTAGGAAAAATTACTCTTGGAGATGTTTCCAGCTACTTCCAGCTGCTGCCTGTACAGGAAAGCATGAGATCACTGGCTCAGAGGAAGCCTTGGCTCCCCCAGCCCTTGCCCATCAGCAGGTGGCCCTAAGAAGAGGAATGGCCTGTGAGTGCTCTGGCATGGGGGACCTCGCCTCTAGGTACTGGGAGAGTACCCAGATGAGTAAATAAAAGCCAGCCCATGCTTTGCTGGTGAGTGAGCTCTCCTGCGAGGGGAGGCTGCAGTCAGTGATGGGTTTATCCCTGAACACCCCATTTCAGAGCCATGCCAGCCACTTGCTGCCTGCAGCCCCCCATGGCCCTCGGCTCTGCTTCTCAGCAGATAGCCCTGTCACCACAGAGGGGCCCAGCACAGCCTTTGGCTCTCACACCCGCCTATTCCTGCTCCCCAGAGCTGAGATCCAGCAGAAGGGAAGAGCAGAGGGAATGAACAGGCTGGCTCTGGCCCCTTCCATAAGGTAGGGAATGGAGGACAAATTAAAGGAAAATGCACATTTTTCTGCAGAGATGAGAGGACGAGCATACAGTTGCCAACCCTTGTTCTGGAGCACAAGAATGCTTAAAAACTTACTCTGACAGTCACCTTTTCTAATGGTTAGCAATACCATAATCCCTCAGAGACATGTTTTGTGACTTTTGTGCCCATGAAGGAGCAGGAGCTTTCTGGGAGCACAAAGGCCACACTACAGGTATGTTTTCTCTGTCCTGTTAGCTTGGGACCGAGGTTTCCCAAGAGTCACATGCTCCTGTGCATGCATGTACCTTGGCTGTTGCCCAGAGCAAGCTGGCAAGGGAGCAGGGGTGTCTCTGCTGAGTGCAATAGCAAAGTTTTCTTCTAAGGTATCTGCAAGCTGGGTGAAGAAAACTAAGGCTAATACATTTTGTAGAGTCCTGGCTTGATTATCTGGGCCTTGTGCCTACAAGACACACATGTGCCATCATAACTAGTACATGCTAGCCTATCTTGGCTCTTCAAGTGTAGGATACCACATCATCGTGTTGTTAGGGATTTTAGTGCACTGGGAGCCAGATGGAGAAGATCACCAAAGGAACATGAGGGCAGCGTAGATCGAAATGCATGCACAGACACCGTAACCACAAGCCTTGGTCTATGAGGGAAAATTGGGAAGGACATTGCTCACAAACTGTGGCCAACTGCACACTTTCATGCCATCTTTAGTACCTTCTTGATGCCGATAACTGCATCCTTCCAGGAGGGGAGGTATATGGGTCACACCGACTTGGTACAGTAACTACGTCCCCCTCAGACTGCTGTTGCACATCTGTTTGTATGTTGCTGCTGAATGCTAGATGGTGGTTCCTAAGAGTGCAGAAATAGCTTATTTATTCTGTTTGGCATCTATATCCATTCCCTCTTATTTCTCTCTTCTTCTCCCAACCCATAACCCCCTCCAAAAAAAAAGCCAAGCTAATGCCTTCCAGATGAGGTGCTAGAAGCTGCTAATTGCACCCGGATCCGTCCTGATTTGTGCTTCAGTCGGCAAGGCACCTCGCTAATGGATCTGAGACTTGGCAGTGGGCCTGGGACCAGTGTCAAAGGAAATGGATGAGAAGGAAAAAGAGAGCAGAGAGTTAGAGGGAGAGCAGGGAGACTCAGAAAGGAAAACGATCCCTCCTCCTCACAGCAAGGCGCTGAATCCTGATAAGGGCTTGTGGTTGTCCCCCAGGGCGAGGCGGTCGTGTGTGGGATGGCAGCAGCACAAGCACATTGCCTTCTCCTGGTGGGACCCCATGCCTGTGCAGAGGTCTGCTCTTGTGGGAAGGCTGGTGCTCATGTTGGAGCAGTAAGGCAGAGCTGGGGCACACTTGGGCTTTACCAGCCCCTGGACTGGCTCGAGCTTTCCTGGTGCAAAGCTGGGAGCCAAGAGCCAGGAGCCAGGTCATGAGCCTGAGCTGCTGCTCCCTATTGATGTGGGGCATGTCACCCCTCATGGGCAGCTCCCAGAAGAGACGTCAGCTGGGGTGACTGTAGGTGGGTTGGAAGTGCAGAGGAGAGAGAAAATGAGAGGGAAGAGGGGTGGGGAGGTGAGAGCAGGCAGGGTAAGAGATGAAACAGGCTTGGAGAGGAAAGAGAGAGAATAGGAGGTACCACAAAGGGAAAAAGCAAGGAGGAGAGGTGAAGGATGGAGAATAAGGAGATGAAGTGACTTATGTCGATCTTTCTCCTTTGCAGCCTTCAACACCCACAGTGCTACGCTAGCAGCCAGATGGGGCTGCAGCCTCCCGACAGACCCCACACTCGGGGTGCTCCAAGGGGACCATGCCTGCTGTCCTGCCCAGGAGCCCTGGGACCCCACTGCAGAGCTGCAGGGATCAAGAGCTTTCTATCACCAGACAAACCCCTAGATGATTCTCTTCAGTGGCTTCTCAGGAACTGCCTGAGGTATGGGTCTCTTTCTGGATGTGTGGACACCACCAGTGCAAAGAGACTTCGGCAAAGTGTACAAGCAGCCATGAGTCTGACTGGGCCTGTCCTGTAGGGCCGTGGTGGCACTCCATAGCACTTTCCTGGTGACCACAAAGAGGAAATGATAATGCTGACAGCACTGGGGCTTTTCTCTCTGTAACTCTTCAAAATGATCTGCCGCCCCAGTTTGGTCTACACTGAGAACCTGAAGACCTCCTGTGCTACATTCCCCAGGCCCTCTGCTTCGTCATGTCAGCATAGGGCTGAGGAAAAGATTTGTACTAAGTCCTTGGGGATTAGCTTGGGGAGATTAAGGGTATAAACCAACCTCACTTCTGTGTTCTAGCGGGCCCCAGGAGACCACACAGTGGTTCCTTTCCACCATGAGATACCCCTCTAACACTAAATCCAGTGTCTTCCCCAAAGCAGCTACAAAAGGGAATTTATTACACTCATTTTACTGGCGGAGAAAATGAGGGTCAGAAAAGTAAAGTAGTGTTTCTTAGGGTTCTACAAAGAATCCAGGTCCCATCTGGGAGAAGACCTGTCATTACCTGTATGTAGTCAGAGGGTACCTGCTCTGCTAGAGCATGCAGGTCTAGCATGAAGAGCCAGCAGAGCCTTAAAGTCATCAGAGAGGGAAAAACTGCAGCAGATAACTGGGAACAGAGAAGATATTTGAACCCGCACTGGTGATCTAGATAGATGGGCACTTGGTCTCAACAAGTCCTCTTTGTTGCAAAATAAAAGCAAACAAGGAATACCTCAGTAGAAGAAACTCTCTAACAACTGTAACTGCCAGGAGGGCCCTGGAAGTGTGATTATCAACATGATAGTCCCAGGGAAGATGCTTCAGGTGGAGGAGGGTGCCAGGCTGAGAGCAGAAACAGGACAACCAGAAGCAACCAACTGCAATGGGAAGGCAGTTGGTTAGAACCAGTAAGGCACCATGCTAACCTCCGTTTGGCTGCAAGTCCCATTTTCATCAACTTTGCAATTCTTGGCAAAGATCAGAGGGAGTTTCCACTAGACTGTGATTCATTTAGTGAAATGTGATCGTGACCAGCAGGGGAAGGAAGTAGACAGACAGACTGACAGGGAGACAGTGCGCTGTGAGCAGAGGCAAGACTGTCAGGCCTCTGCAGAAGGGGCAGAAAGAGACCTGTTCTTTCTGATAGGGATCTCAGTGGGCAATCTGCTAGGGGAAGAAGTAAGGAAGTAGAAAAGCAAACTAATTACAGACACTGTGTGTGCTTGTATGCGCCTACAGACTGATTAGCTCATGTCTCCAGAGCATTTGGAGATGGAAACCAGTTAATTATCCTTATTAATTTTTCCCCTTTTACGTACTGGTTATTTTTGGAGACCATTTTAAACACAATGTACCACCCAGGTGCTGGCTGCCCCAAAGCCCACTGGAATTCCCTACATGTCTTTTCCTTCTCTGACACAAAGAACAGAATAGTCTCAATGGAAGTGATTCCTTCTTCCTGAAATGAGGACAAATCAAAGGAATTAAAAAAAAAGGGAGCAGAAAAATAACACGTCCTGTGCCCAAATCACATGTCGTTTGTCTGCTTCTGTGCCTCTTGGAGGCCAAAGGCAAGGTGGATGCCTCTCTCTGCACTCACTGGGGCCCTGAAATACTGGCAGATGGGTGCTGGAGTGCACAGGAACCAAGCAGAATTGCTATGCATCTTGCTGCAGCACAGGTGAGACCTAGATTTAGCTTCTTTCCAATCATATCGCTGTGGGTACCCACCAGAAGACACTGAGGGAAGCCCTGGTGAATATTCTTAGGCCATTTCTGACAACAGGGGGATTTCAGGCTTCCGCAGTGCAACAGGACAAGTCATTTCCCAGGGCAAACAACAGAAATACATGGCTTTAAACTTCATCTGCCACCTGCTTCCCCTGTTCTTAGGTGGAGGGCATGGCTGCTGCCTGATGCATGAGCTGTTTTCTTCTGTCCTCTCTGACCTTCTGGTTGCTTGGAAAACTAGGGAAGGAGCTGTGAAACCCCTGGATGTGAATGAGAACACGTAGGGATTGAGGATTTTGGAACTGATCGGGTTTTTGTGCGCGTGTTCAGTATGCAGACAGTGCAGCAGCACCAAGCAGATAGTCACATACTCCTCTGGACTCACGTGGGGCTATGTATGCCTGGCTCAGTCCCAGCCCCACAGCCACCCCATAGGCTTTGTCCTGTGGGCCCCAGTGCTTGCCTCCGTCCTTGGCTGCTTGCTTCAGGGTATGTCGTTCCTCTTCCAGACTTTGGGGTGCTGCAGTGCTAGGGCTTCCTGGGCAACTCAGAAAGGAGTCACCTCAAAGAAGTCTGGGAAAGGTCTGGCTGTGGAGAAATGCCTGGCCCTTTCCTTCCCCTCCTTCCAGTTTCTTGCTGCCTGGGGCCCGAGCACTCTCTGCACAGCTAGGTGGGAAGCCACAGTCCAAGAACTGGAGAATTAACAGCTTTTCAGCTCTGTGCCAAAGCGTTAAGTGCTGGAAAACCAGACCATGCGCACCATGTTAAAATAAAGGGATAGCTGAAGACTTCCAGACCATGACAGGTTTGATCTGGCTTGTTTATTTTTTGGCAGAAGAGACTGAGGGAGGTCAGGGCAGGGACCAAGCATGTATTATATGTGCCAGAGAGAGCACATCTCCTCCAAGTCAGCTGCGTTCTGTCTGCTTTCACACATGGCCTGTCAGTCCCATTATGATGCTGCTCTTTGCCTGGTGGCCGAATGCAGGAACATCTGTACCAGGTCCGTTGCAATGTGATTTATGGATCCTCTCTGAGGTCCCATCTTTTCCTCCTCCTCCTCTTCCTTTCGGGGACTTAGGGATTTAGTTGTTTTGGGGTTGTTTTTCTTTTTTAATAAAGAGCACTTCGAGTTAATTTAAGGGAGAACCCCTTGATTTACTGTGCTTTGGTTTCAGGAACGAAAGACTTAAGCAGGGAAAAGAAGCCATTGAGGTTTTAAGGATTGTTTCCTGTTGTACCTCAGCCTCCCTGTGCAGACAGAAAGCATGCCATGGTACAGCACCAGCACTTGCCTGGCACCGGGAAGGACCCAAACCAGTTTGGGCTGCAGGTGCCCTGTCAGAAAGACCAATTTTTTTAAGCATGGAGTCAGTCCATCAGGAGGCAGATCTCTGTGCTGTGCTGCTTCAAGGAAATATGGTGTTTGCTGAGTTCTTGGGACCCAGCAGAGACAGAACACAGGATTTTGAGGTACAAGATACAAGAAGTAGTGTTGTAGATGTATAAAACAGGATTCAATGGAAGTGATGGACAGCTATCAGTAAGGAAAAAATAATTCTGTAACTCAGAGCTTCTCAGGTGGCAGAAAGGGTGCAGGGAGAAGGGGGCCTTTCAACACACCTCCCCTAGTATCATATTATTTCTGAATATTTTGAATATGAATATCATATTACCACTATTTCTGAACCTCCAACAGTGTAGTGATACATCTGCATAAGTTTGCAGACCAGGGGACATGTACCCATAACGGTCCACTGCAGGCCAAAGTAAGGTATGTCAGGGGGAAAGAGATTTCTTTATATCATCCTTGTAGAAGCGAAAAGAATAATGCAAGGCTGCAAGGGAGAGCTGATGAAAGCATACAGAGGAAGACACTGCCCCCAAGGACTGCAGCCTGTGTGCAGTCACTTTTGGCTAGTCACTTCTAACGCCAGTTCCTAAAGCACTGTACTTCCCCACATGCTTGCATTTCCCAGATCTAAAGGGCATGGTACTAACAGAGTATCCTGTGTAGAAGGATTGAGTCACAGAGTTATAAAACCAATAAATCAGGAACATGGCTGAGTTCCTGCTGTTTGAGGAGCTGAAACTGGCTTGGTCTTTCGTGAAGCTCAGGTTTGGCTTAATTGAAAAGTAGACCTGTTTGTTTCTTTCTGCTGCAGTGTATCCTAGCTTAAAACCTGTCATCTGTACCCTGCACATCTTTCATAGGAGAAAAATAAAGTGTTGTAGATGAGGTACCAGGTCAGATACATACTAAATTATGTAAAAAGCACTCCTACACTTATGGTTTTGTACTTGGGCCTCTCAATATCCTGTTGACAGGAATTCAGAGTGTCCAGGAAAGCATCACAGAAAAAAAACCTATGCGGACCTCTTGCTCTGTAAGAAAACCACCAAATAAATAAAACCTTCTGCTAAAGCTGTGCAGTGATACAGCTCAGGGTGCCTCGCTACACTGTGAAATTGGAGAGCCAACTTTAACAGCTAGTGTCACCAAGTGAGTCAAAAACTCCAGAGTAACTTTATACCTATGATTCTGCAAGCAAGTCTTCCATGCTTTACCAGCAGCCAAGCAACAATAGCTTCAGAGCAGAGTGGAGTTGTTGACTCCTTAGTGGTATTGAGAAACTGCCCTGAGACGAGACAGTACTCTGCATGACACACAAGGGTCAAAACCAGGATCAGTTGGGGAAGGCAGTTTGTGCCTGTAAAAATTCCCCTACTCAGACCTTCTCTGGCCACTGGGGCACCATCAAAACCCTGGGCACTGCTTGGGGCTCTATTCTGGGCACAGGTGATGCAGAACAGTCTCCAGTTCTTACCTTTTGCACTGGAAATAGAGAGCTTGAGAAGAGAAGGGATGCAGACAAAGGCTAGCAGGATGGTCAGGGGAAGAGAGTGCCTATCGTGGGACAGGAGACTGTTGATTTATTTTGCCCAGAAAAATGCAGGCTGAAAATGGATATGATTGTTCTTGGTAAACACATCAGAGGCATAAGCACCAGGGAGGGAGCAGAGCTATTTAAGCCTTGGAACAATGTTGGCACAAGAACAAGTGGGCATACTCCAGCCAGGAATAAATTGAGACTCGAAATAAGAATGGTTTAAGCCTCAGAGCTGTCAAGTTGGGGAGAAGCCTACCAATTGGGGCAGTGGGAGAATCTTAAAACTTGTTAGGATTGTTTGGAGCTTCACATTTGTGCAAAAGATTGCACGATGTGATTGCTGACAATAGCAAGGCACAAGACGTGGTCAAATAGGAGATCTCTTCCAGCGCTACACCCCTACTGCGAAGCGCTCGGGATTGATTTCTTTCTCATGTTAAGGCAGGAGAGTTGCAGGATCCCTTGCCATTCAGCCCTGTGGGAAAGCTGTTCACAAGCCAGTTGCAAGCAAGGAAATGAGGATACTTTCTCAGATGGCTGAAGATGATATGACAATTCCTACTAATGAGTTGTGAGGAGAAACGTGTCTCTTGTCCCAGGAGGAATATTGCAGGCATCGCACCAGGCCACAGCCAGGCAGCAGGGCAGAAACAAACAGCAGAGGCAAAGAACTGAAATTCCAGAGGAGAAAACCAAGTGCAGGCATTTGCTTGTTAGAGAGCAGGGGGCTTCATGGCTTCTTTATCTGCTTGAAGGCAACAGAGATTGAACAATTACCAGGGAAAATTTACGTAACACTTTCTATCATTTTGAGCCATGGCAGCTCTGCAGTAAGCCATAAGATTACCTGAGCCAGGCAGGCTAGGATTCTGGTGGGTTTATACAGCCATATACCCACTTTTCAAGGAGAGAAACTCCCACCCTGGCAAGCAGCCACCCAAAACTACGTACCTCCTTGTTAGTGCCCCCTGCTCTTTTCAGCATCTCCCACTGGAAACAGTGATGTGGCAAACTTTGATGATCTTGCCTGGTCCAACTCTGGTATGAGGTGAGAAGCCCCTGTCCTGACCCAGGGAGTTTCCCAAGGCAAGGGAGCTGCACAGAGAGAAGAAACAGCGTTGGGAGCTGAAGGCAATGCAACAAGGAGAAGCCTGCTAGCAAGCAGCCACCTCAGGCTTGAAATCACTCATCTGTACCCAACATGAAGGTGAAAGCTTGTTGAGCAAAAGAATCCCTGCACAAATGGGACAAGAGTGGTTTTCTGTGACACAGAGGGGCTATGCACAGTGCCCAGCCCTTGGCAAGACAGCCATGCTCAGCTTCTCCAGGCATATTTCACTCAAAGGACATACACTGTGACCAGTCTACATCTGGATGGGCAATCCTGTCCTCATCGGATTCAGGAAGAGCCCAGACACTGGTTTTATGTGTGTCATCAGACAGTGGTCTTACATGTGTCTGTCCAGGAGAGAGGATACCGAAAAACGGTCCAGCCAAGTAATTCCTCTTGTCCTCCAAAACCAGTTGCGCCGGAGAAAACCCAGAACGCCACAGCTCTCAGCTGCTCCTATGAGTCCTCTCAGCCTCCCACCGTGGGTAACCCAGCCCAGTTAAATCTTGGCCTCATGTAGTTGCAGCTAAGCAGGTGAGGGGCTCATGCTGAGAGGAACAGTGGCCTTTTTCATCCCCAAGGACTCGACCTGAGACAGCAGGGGAATGGAAAGTTGAGCAATAATTCAGTGGGTGGATAAGAGGGAATACATATTACAGCAGCTGGCTAATACACAGCCTTCCACATGGGCATGATAAGATCAAGCTCTAAATTCCCTTTCTTTAGTTCACTGCACACACACACATAAACCCTCTCTCCTTTCTCCTTAGGAAACTGAAAGAAAGGAAAAGCAATAATAAAATAATTCAGATGAGAGAGAGAGAATTCTCAGTGACTGAGAACATTTAATGGGAACCATCTGTCTGAGCAAGACCAAAGGCTGATCCTGCTGGGGTTTTGTTGACAGGGTCACTTTTCTCAGGTACCTGCTGAGGAAAAGGGAGGAATGCTCAGGAGATGCAGAGGAGGAGGAGGAAAGTGAAGGAATGCGTTGCACAGCATTTTGCCTCCATGCAACCCCAGCTCCCCCCTTTCCCTCTTTCAAGAGACTTTTCAAGCTCTTGGAGAAGAGCCATGACAGGACAACATGAGAAAGCAGGAGCAAGTGTGGTGTGTGTGCATGACTCTATCTGAACAAAAGGGGGTGGGTGGAAGAAAGGAAAGAGGAGCCCAAAAGTTCAGCACATGAAACAAAAGCCGAGGCTGGCCCCTCTACTCCCTTTCCTGTTCTTCTTGCAACCAGACAGCCACAATTAAGACATAACTGATACACCGAGAGCTGCTCCCTTGGGCTGATGCTCCCTCCTCCTCCTCTCCTGTCTGACCACCACCAGTGTGACCATGATGACAACAGCCCAGACAAGAACCCTCCTCTACAGAGCTGCCACGCAGCTACCAAAAGTGGCCCAGTAAGCCAAACCCTGCCAGAGCAGCCCCCTGGATGGGAAATGTTAGTGGCGTGAGATGGGGACTGTTTTCAAGTCACCCTTTCTCCCATGGGTAATAACTGGCTGCATGGACCTGCCCAGGCTACCATCTACGTGTTTATGAGGCGCTGGGACCTGACTGATGCTCTGCTGCCTCTGTCTCCCCAACCCCTCCAGGAGGAGCCCCTTCTGCAGGATCTGCTTGGTCCAGTGCTTGAACCAGCCCAGGGACAGGATCTTGGTCTAAGATCGTCTCTTGGTGTCCTGCTTTTCAAGGGATGTGTTTAGCTAGGTCCCTTTACCCTTATCCGCTGTCAGTTCACGACTTTGGAAAGTTTGTTGGCTGCCTGTCCCTGAACAGTGAAGCTTGTGTTGATCAGTGCTTCAAGCATACAGAAGGCTGGAACTACCATTTTCACACAGAAAAACATAATAAAACCTTTTCAAAATGCTCCAAAAGTTACTCTGATTTGGGTGATGTACTCTGGGGTTTAAACCACGACATATGGAAACAGTGCTTCATTGGGCTACCTAGCAATTCAACACGCTTTTCTTCTTCCCTTTCTTCTTTATATGAAACTCATTTTTTAACTAGAAGAGGTACCTCATGTTGGCAGTGGTTTTGCCCAGCTTTTCCTGGTCTTTGTTCTGTTTTCCCTCATTTCTGTTCACAGTTCCTGATGGAATTGTATCTGTAAACTGTTTCCTCAAAAACCGTGAGCCCAAAATCAGAAGTTAAGCCTAACCACTGTGATGCACCGTGCTCTCCCCCTTCCCTATATATTTTAAACAAATGGAATTATGGTGACAACTTCTAAGCTCCAAGGATTTATACTTTCCTACCGCAGGAGAAAGTCCCAGTCCTGGAGATTTTCCTGGTTCAAACAGGCAAGCACAGGCAGGGAAAATGCTGATGGAGGGGTCACTGGGAGGAGAGGTGGCATCTCTGTGCATATCGTGTCTTCTGCTCACTGAGCACCTGAGATGCCAGGGTTTAACCGGGCCGTGCCTACAGACCCCACTCCCCCCTGAGAGGGTCGGGCGCCTCTGTGGTGTTATGTCAGTATTAATGTGATGGTGGGGAAGATAATTCAAATCTCATCATAGCAGATGCTGTGACATAGACCACAAGATAGCACAGCAGTAGCTGGAGCTGCAGGCTGGCCACAGCTCTACCTGTCACATAGCTCTTGGGAGGAGATATCTAAACAGTCTGCAGCTGAGAAGAGGGAATACACTTGCAGGCTGTAGCACAGATCTGATTTTCCATTCAGTACCCCCACAGTAACTCAAGAAGATGGCAAATTGCAACTGCAACAGCTCACTTGCAGCCTAACGTTTCCTCCTGGTGCTCCCGAGGTGTGGAAAAATCTCTGCAGAGTGAGGCCCATGAAGGGAGGAAGCATGCAGCAAAAGTCTTGGAAAGTTGCCCTGCAGAGCTCTTTCACCATTACCCTTCCCCTTAGCAGCATCACCCCCTTCTTTTTGGTTCAGTGCACTCATGGGGTGGGGGCCACGGCCACAGGGGCAGGATCTGCTGCCTTTTCACCTATAACCTCATCGGCTGCTTTTATCTCCAAAGACAGCTACAAATAAACCCCAAGCTCCAGTGCAGGGATGGTTTCCAGGCTTGGCTGACCCTCACCAGGGGCAGTCCAGCCTGGGCCCCATGCTCTTGCCATGGAGCTCCTGCTGCTCCCTAAAACTGAGTGGGCCTGCTGCAAGCTTACATTAGCAGTCAAGTGACCAAGTGTTACAAAGGCAAAATATGATTGTTATCTTCAGGTGCACACAGTGTTTGATGCAGTGCCCAAAGGTAGTAATAAAGTATTATTAAGCTTTTTCAATTATATGGGCTGTGACAATACTGTGACGAGGCTGTTGGAATCAACCTTCAAAATGAGGTGTGTGAGGCTAGCAACACGTAGCCGCATGCTGCTCCTTAATCCTGGTCTCACTGATGTTCATAAAACTTCAGCTGGCATAAAGGATACGTGCCCCAGCCACTAACTGGGTAGCATCTGACCTCAGTGCAGCCTCAGCAAGAGCATTTGGGCAGAAGTCAGGAGATCAGGACTCTACCCCCAGCGACACCATGCCACTGCCCCACACATCCGCCTCGAGCAAGACCTTCCTCCTCCTCACACCTCAGCTTCCCACTCCCAAAGCAGCCATGGATCAGCAGCTCTAGCACATTGCTGAGCATCCTCCCTCTCGCTGCCGCTTCCGTCCTAACTTCCCTCCCTTTTTAATCGGGATTTGTATGTGGGTTTCCAGCCTTCCTGGCTGTCCCATCTCGTCTTTCTCCTGCACTGCTTTGATGTTAATTGTCTCCAGGACTTGAGCGCTCCTTGGCTGATTAAGTCCAAGAGTCCTCCCTGGTTTTGTTGACCTATGAATGGGGGCCTCTTCAGTGCTCACTGGAGTGCGGGCTCATTGCCCTTCCTCCTCCCCCCCCATTCGGTTTGATGGATTAATCGTGCTGTGTAAAGGAAAGTGAGGTGGGAGGGGAAACTGAAGCAGCGGGAAAGGGGGGGAAGAAGCATGGGAGAAAGAGAAGGACCTTCTGCAAATGCTCGACTGCCCTTGCTTAAAATAACACCGTTTATTTAAGCAGGTCAGGCACACAATAGCATGAGAGGGGCTGCTACTCAGATCATGGGACCCTGAGTATGCTGAGTAAAAGGCTGGAGAGGGTGTTAGTCAAACTCTGAAAGCTGGTCTGTTCTTACCCGATGTCTCCATCTCCCCCCAGCACACACACACACACACACGCACACACACATACACACACATACTGGCACCTCCTCTTTCCCTCTTCTCTCCCCTTCATACACTGGAGCCCTTTGCCTTTTTGGCAGTGGCACAGCATAGAGCCAGGAGTGGTGGGGCTCTGAGAGAAAAAAGGGGCTCCGGAGTGCTGCCCTGGACCTGCTGCCCTGGACCCACAGCCAGGAGAGGGGAGGCTCTGACCTGATGGTGAGGGCCTGTCACAAGAGTCTGTGTGGTGAAATGGATGCCAACGATTCCAGAAGACTTGTCCCACAGTCCCAGCTGCCTTGCTGGTGACCCAGGTGTTCCCTGCTGTGGCACAGGGTATCTGCAATGCTTTTGGTAGGAAGAGAGAGAGAATCACTTTCTGTGAGAGGTGGGATTCGAATAGTTGGGGCAAAAATAACAGTATCAGTGTCGACAGGCTGTTTAGAGTTGCTCTTTGCTCCATGAGGGATCAAGTACCCCACTGCCATTATCCAGGTGCTGGGCTGGCCACAGCCTGTACCCTTTGCTGCACCCCTTGTTATTGCGGTCCTTTGCCTCTTCATTTCTGACCCACTGAGGGGTGCCTCTGTCCCTGCTCACCAGGAGTCAGGAGGCCAGGGGAGCCCCACAAGTGTCCCAGCTCAGGCTAGTGTATTGTCACTTGCAAGTCCTTCTGGTCCTGAGCCTGGCCAATGCCAGCAGCCTCCCTCCCCCAAGCAAGATCGACCCAGTCTCAAATACAAGAAATCCCATATGGGCTGCAACGAACCTCTCCCTTCCCCACCTCCCCCTGCCCCAGGCCCCGTGCTGTTGGAGTGGTGGGGCGCTGCCCCCACTCCACAGTTGCATCCATATTGAACGCAGAGAGTCAGCTTAGGAAATTAAAAGGCTCCCCCTTAGGGGACCAGTGCAGTTTTCCAGCCTCTCCCTCCACGGCTGCTTCCCCTTTTCCATCCCCCTTGCCCTGCTCTCCCTGGCTGGTGGTGTTGGCAGGGTGCTGCCTGCTGCCTGGCAGGCTCTCCTGCTCATCCTGCCAGGCTTTTCAGGGCTCACTCTCGCTTTCCAGCGGCTGGAAGTGCAGAGCGGGAAACCGGCTGCCTTGGCAGCCTCACTGTTTCCAAACATTGAAAGGCAGAGAGAGAAAAGTCTGCTTCTCCCAGCTCACCAAAGCCACCACCACCGTGGATGCTGGCCAAGTCCTCCTAAAAATAACTGTAGTGCTACCGGACACACATGCTTCTTGGGGACAAAAGGAGACAATACACCACAGGGCAGCAGGGATGGAACAGGGCAGGGTTGGGGGAGTACTTGGGACTTTTTGCTCCATCCTCCCTTTCAACAAATAGAGCCGCCTGTGTTGTCCCAGCAGTGCAAGTCAATAGCAATAAGGAACTCTCTCTGTTTGTTTGCACAAGTGGGATCCAACCAGTACAGCTCAGAATAACTGCAAATTGCCTTTTCTCAGCTGGGAACACCTCACTCCCTGTGGTGATCACGCATGTGAAGGGGAGCTTGGCAGGCATTGTGTGTGGGTGACCCTAGTTCTGCAGCTGCCTGAAGCCAATATCTCCCCCATCTCTACATCCACGTCCACCTTCACCTCCTCCAGGTGTGAGCTGTGCCGGGATGGGACTACCTATCACTCCAGCATCAGTGATCCTGACCGCCCCACTCAGACGTGACTGCAACGCAGATAACGAGAGGACTAAGGAGTAAATGAATGCAGCAGAACCAGGGTGTACACAGGTACATTGTGCTCTTAATCCACCAGCCCCTGCCCAACCACACTGATGCCTCCAGATCAGTGTGGGGCACACCAGGTCCTTCTCACGCTCCCTTGTCCACTCTCAATATAGACAGCAAATCTGACTTTGAAAGCAACTGCTGGGCTGCCATCCAAGTGCGACGCAGAAGCCCTTGGTATAATTGTGCTTGTAAAGATACCTGCCATATGTTTCTGCTTGAAACAGGGGAAGTGAGAGGAGACGCGAAACCAGATGTGTGATCCAGGGCAGTCTCTTCCTTCCTCCTGTGGCAAAGACATCTCCAGGCCCCAGCTGGAGGGTCAGCAAAGACAAAACATCCAAGTTCCCCTCTTGGCAGGAGGGCGATGGTAACTGGAAAAGCAAAGGCATATTTTACCAGCAGGAAAAGACAAAGTCCTGAGCATGCTGAATGTTTCCATGGGCTGGAAGAGGCTCCACCAGGTCAGACTGTCCATGAAGCTGTAACACACGTTTTCTCCAGCCCGTGTCCTCGCTAAGTGTTTCTTGGTGGGAGAAAGCTGATCACAACCAAAGGCCAAACAACCATCTTTCCCAAGACTGACCGACCTGCTGGGACACCTTACAGAAATATGGTCATGCTGTAAGCAAGAGGTTGGCTGTTTCTCATCCCTGCAAACAAGGCTTCTTTTCTCTCAGGCAAAATAATTCAGCAGAGCTTGATGTGAATTTGCTAAATAGTTCAGGTGACCCAAATTTTGGGGGTTTGGCGCAAAAAAACCCCTACCCGCTGAAACAATTTGCTTTCCTCTAAATCCTGAGGGGAGGCTAATTGGTGGTGGTTTGGGGTTTTCCTTTTTTTTGTGAAAGAAAGAAGATGGTTTAAAGAGGGCTTGGCACAGTGAATCTTAGTCCCAGCAGATACATATTTGTTTGTCTACTTACAATCAGGACAATCTGAACCCATTAGGAGATGTAACTGAGTTAAGGCATGAAGATGAATTTAGAAAACAATATGACCCATCATTTGTAAGAAAGGCTCGGAGGCGAAATCCAAATAGTTGGTATCATAAATCCTTCAGGATATTGTTCTGGTACATTTGTCACCTCGGAAAAAATCAGGGTGACTTTCTGACATGCCTGTACCTACTTTTGAGGCATAACTTTGGACATTCATGCTTGCAGATGTCAATGCATAAGCTGAGGCAGACATTATCTGGCATGTGTTCTGCTCCCGAGGTACTTCAAAGAGTACTTGCCAGATCTGTGAGAAACTGCTAAGAGCCGAAGCTGCAGTGAATGATGTTTTAATTTGGTCTGAGGGCTTGAAAGAACATCTTGAAAGACTTAGGCAAGTCTTAAGGAGAGTATGAGAAAAAGACTTAAAACCAAACTATAAAAAACCCTATATCTGATGTAATAAGTTATTTAAATGAGGCATAAATTGAGCAAAGATGGTTTAATTAGTAATGAGGATAAAATGTTGAAATGTTTAGCCCTGCAAAGCAGAGTGCATCTGTGACAGTTTATGGAGATGATAAGGTGGTTTTGATCAAATCCATTCCAAATGCTCAGGGAGGGTCAGATTTTGCAAGGTGGTGAGCATTTATTTTTCTTCCTCTCATCCACAACACTTAAACACACACTTGGCTGCCCTGACTTGGCATGCTTGCTTCTGGGGCAGGATGCTACACAACACGAAGTTTAGGGAAAGCACACTAGCTGAGGAAAGATCATCACCTGATCCTGTAATCAGAAAGCAGAGGAGTCTGTCAGGGAGCCCTCATTTCACTCACCCTCCACTTTTGCTCAGTGGGTATAAAACAGGAGTAGGGCTTTTGTCTTTTTTATGTTTTCACAGCAGCTTTATGAAATGAGTATCCAGTGAAGAGGTTGGCTCGGATGCTGTGAGAGGGCGTCATCAGCCAGGGCCATGCTGGGTGCAGAACAGAGAGAGTGAAGTTGCATAGAGGCTGCCTCTGTCACAGTGGGGAGGGTGGCATGGCTGGGCGGTGAACCCCGCACACTTGGGCCACCAATGGGCTCACTTGCTGGGTGAGCATGCACAGCGCTGGCATCCAAGAGGAAAAGTGAACTTGGAAACCCAGGCTGAGACAAGGTTTACTGCTGCTGCCCTCCCCAAGGCGAGCCATCTCAGCCTCCCTTGAGCTGATGGATGTCTAATACAGACCATAATAACACATTGTGTGTCCCACGGCCATCTCTTCCACCTCCTCCTGAGTTCAGAGCTAGGATGGCCCATGTTGTGTCAGAGTACCTAAAGGTTACCTTTCACATAAAAGCATGTGCGCTTACATGTGATTGCTATGAAGAAAAACAACTTTGAAAAATAAGCCTGCAGAAAAGGAAAAACCCTAAATTCCCCTTCCTTACAGCATTACTTCTAGTGTAGGCATGTATAAGGGCAAGGCAGCATTTACGCAGACAAGGTCTCACTAACAGGAGCAACTCCTCCCTCGACTCAGGTTTTTCTGAGCTTCTTTTCCTCCAAGCAGCACATCACAAAGCCATCTTCTCCCTCTCTCCCTCCTCCCCAGCCCAGGTTGTAAAATAAAGAGTTTCTTGCTATTCTTGTTATTGCTGAATGGCAGAGGTCTGAAGCCCTGTGAAGAGAAGGGGGCAGCCTAATTAGAGGAACGAGAGACATCCTTAATGAGCACTCCTGACTAGGTGGGGATTTAAAGAAAAAGGAGGGGGCAGGGGGGGACAGAGGTCAATCTGTACAGCTTTCTCTTCCCTACTCCCACCTCCCACCCCTTCCCTCCTCCCCATAAACCTACCGCAGTTTGGGGTCTGGGCACGGGGGTTCTCTGCATCATTATCAATTACTAAACTATATTTTCCTGTTTTGCCTGGCTTCATAGGGGGTTAATTTAACTTCATTTCCTTTGCTAATTTTATTCTGTGAAGGTATGTCAAGTGTTAGACTGTTCCTGTCCCTGGACCTTACGGTGTCCTTGTGGGGGCTCTGGAGTCCTTTCTGGGTGATGTGTCATCAACAGGTTGATGCCTGAGCAGGAGTGACAGCCAAAACCTTTCAGCACCTCCCAGAATGGTCTGGCTGGTGTGCAAAACACTCTACATCTATGCATTGAACTGCCTCATATTTGTGCACCACAGATCACCAGTGTGGCAGTGTAGACAATACTGATTCCTGCACCTAAGTGAGAACAAGGCTCTACTTGCATGGGTGGATGTGTGGATGCAGCAGATGAATCTTTGCAGCTACATCTATCAGGACTTGTATCTACCATGGTGAGACATCTTTGTCACTAGGGCCCACATGGCCAGGATGGATAGCATGGCCCAACCATCAACATTTAATATACTCCAGATGTAGTTCTGGTACCCCATAACTCAACATTAGTTACTAGCTACAGTCTCCCTTATTAGACATAAGCCTTTCTGAGCTCTCCTGAGTTCATCCCATCCTCTATGTACATTGGCAGGAGCTGAAAGCCCTGTGTGTGGAAATTCAACTGCAGAAGCATTCTCATTCCCCACTTACCCTCTTGAATTTCTCTTCTGTTGGTTCTGCTTTCCCTCGCTCTGCCTGAGCTGTAACCAAACGCCTCCACTCTTTGTGAGACTTTAGCTCTTGAGCCCTCTCTGCCGTAGACCACCCTCGCCTCCATCTCCTCAAGGGAGCAGAGCAGGATGGGCGGGCCGTGAGATGCACCCCACCTCGGCAGATGGCGAGGGGCATCTCTCAAGAGCCTGGTGCTTGGAGGTGCTCTGGGAGAGGCTGTGAACGCATGGGGCTGGCTGCGTTAGTGTTTGCCAGCCTTGTCCTCCGGAACATGCCCCGGGTCGGCATCAGGCAGCCACCTCCAGCAACTCCTATGATGTTATTTGCAAAGATCTGTCAGAATCCGTGCCCAGTTAAATCATCACATGCTGAAATGCTTAAACAGGCTTCCAAGGAGCAAGCTCGCAGCCAGAAGCGTGGGAGGAACGTAGTCTGACAGAAAGGAAATAAGCAGGGAACATTTTACCCATAAAAGCACTTTGCTTTCTCTTTGCTTCATAAATCAGCTTTCTCTGATCTCATCCAAAAAAAGGCAGTTAATTCCCCGCTTCTCCCTGCCTGGGAGATGTGTATTTCTCTGTATTAGGATTTTGCCTTGGAGAAATTAAGAGACCTAATTGTTTCCACTGCTCCTTCCAAAATCAGGGAACAGAATAACATCAGAACGAAGGCCCTGAGCCACACCTCCCAAGGTGCTGAGCTCTCCTTCGGGAGGCAACAAGAGCCCAGCTCTCTCCCTGCCTTCAAAAGCCAGGTCTCCTGCAGTAGTCTGTAAACATGGGGACCTCCCTGCCAGCACCCAGCACCCGGTACTGAAACCTCTGGTCCAAGCATCATTACCAAAGTCCAAGTAGAGCCAGGCAAGGAACAAGCACCCCCCCTTTTGGGGAAGAAGTCACTAATAGGATATTCCCACTGCTTGCAGTGGAATGGGTCAGATGGATAATTATTCCCCAGCAGGAGTAAATGATTTAATGAGCCTGTAGTGCATCAGCCCCAGGGTAAAGTGGCCAGCCATGCCAGTTCCCATTCCATGTACAAAGCATGTAGCGCTCCTCCAAGCCTACCAGAAATATGGATTTTTACTGGATCCTTTTGTCTTCTCCATTTATGGCTTGAGGATGCCAGGGCCCCTCTGGACTATAGCTTGAACTCATTTAGCATTTTTTGTGGGTGAATTGCTTGGATTACCAAGAAAGTCTTGGCACAAGAACCAGTTCATTTCTATTCCTGCCCTGACATGCAGGCTCCCTGATGCTCTCTTCTAGCAGTAATGACCATACATCTCCAAAGCAGACAGCCTTGACTTTACAGCCACCTCTGATGACCAAACAAGAAAAGGGCCTGCATTGTAAAAGTACATTTAAATTCCATTGCTGGGTCCAGAAGGCATGCTTAACCTGCACTCCTGTTCTCCTGCTCCATGTTTTTCTTTCCCCTGCACCGTACCCTATTTATTTCATGGTTATTCTATGGGGAAGCAAAAAAAATCAAAGAAAATGGGGGGAAAAAGACGGAAGGGGCGTTTGTGGAGCAGTGGTGTTTCACAGTGAGTCTATAAAAGGCAGTGGCTTTAGGTGAGCACTCCCAAAGAGGTGAAAGTCTGAATTACAACCCACAGGAAATGTGCCTCTGGAAGGACTTGAAATAAAGGCATCCCTTCCTTGAGCTCTTGCCTGACAGCTATTTAACTGGAGATCTAGCTCTCTGAATCTCATCTGTCTTAAGTCAGAGTGACTCTACTGATGCCAATTTATGGCAGGGGACAGCATGCCCCTAGGCCTCCAAAAACATTCAGCTGTCCCACAGGAGGTCTGGCATTAACACTGACATGGAAAGGATGCTCCCCTGGCAACCTCATGACTCTGACTATGGTACTTGGATGTTAGGACATGCTCCTGCAGCAGTGGCGTGCACCAACCTACCTCCTTTGGTGTTTTGTGAGTCCTCCAGCACAGAGCTGTGGTTACCATCGGTACAGAAGAGTCCCATTAACTACCTATCAGCCAGGGCCTTTGTACAGTGTTTGTCTAATGGGAGAAAGTTTGCACAGCTTGTGGAGAGAGATTTTAATAGTAAATTAAGCCACTGTTGCTTCTTCATCCCAATGTGCAGTTGCCAGGTCTCTCGCCCTTTTGTTCCTTTCCCTTTCTGGCTGTAGCAACGCCTATAAAAGTCTAGAAAACTCTCTGCTACAAACCACTTTCTGTCCATTATGACAAAAGAAGCATGTTGAGTGCAGTGCTCACTTTACGGATCTTTAAGATTGTCACTGATCCTCCCTGAGAGTAAATTGGCATATTGTGCTTTAGAAATGCAGTGATGAGCAGTGGATGTTGGCAGCCGCTCTGTGCTTGCTCTGGCTAGAGAACCCCTGGTTTGCGGGGCTCCACTAGCAGGAGGGATACCACTGTGTGGGAACCCCCAGCAAACATTCCCCCCATCTGCAAGCCAAGAAGGTACAATGCCAGGAGTCACCACATTGCATCCAGGGAAATGCCACCTCGATTTTGCCAGACTCAAGAGCAGGAACACAAAACTGAGTCTTTATACCCTGATAGTGCTGTAACTCCTAGGCTAGTGGACGTACGCGTAACCTCATAGGGCCTAAACAACCAGGCTATAATTGACCACTACAATCATAATTAAATCTGGGCTCCGCATTCACAGACCACCAGGTCGTACGAATGTGTCCGTGTTTCATTTTCCGGGGTGGAGCACTTGCTGGCTTCATTTTTCTGTCGGATTTTTTTTCCCCATGAAAAAAAGGCGCATTTTCTCCCCAGGATGGAATGAGCCCAAATGGCCAAACCTCAGCATTTTTCACAAAGTGTAAGCCTTGTTTCGCAGCCAGCCAGGGACGGACTGGGGCTCGAGCTGGATGTGCGGGTGGCTGTGAAGGCAGGTGAAGGTACGTGAAGAGCTGCATATGCATAGCAGGTGCACAGAAGTGTGAAGAGAGGGAAAGCATGGATGTCACACGGTTGGATGTACGATATGCTTGCGTGTATGTGCAGGGGTGCGTACACACATGCATGCCTATATAGATATGTATTCATTTTTGTGAGTATCTGCCCGAGAGGAGCCTGAGCGTGCTGATCTGTGCAGAATTGCGTATGTAGAGTTATCCCTGGCTCCTCCGTCAGCTGAGAGACTTGGCAGGAGAATGGGGACAGTCACTGAAAAGCCCCATTTTCTGTGCTGAGTTTGCCTGGGGGACTAGGCTGTGCACTGTTTCTGAGCCTCCCTCTTGTACCTGCTCTCAGATCCTGTTTCGCTTTATAACTTTCTTCATATTTGCTATTTCTTGCTCTCCCTTTCGCTGGCTCCTTTTCTGTTATTCCTTCTTCTCATGTTTCCTCCCTCCCTCTGCCACTTTTAAAATGTCTTTCTCCCTCCTTTTCATTTCTCCCTTCTGTTCCTCCTCTCTGGGTCTCTCCTCTTATTCCTCCCACACTGGCATCTTCTCCTTTGCCTTCCTCTGCTCCCCCACCCTCGCTTTCCATTCTGCCTCTTTTCCTCGCTCTCTCATCTCACATGCTTTTGTTTTCCCTTCCCTCACCCCTCCACTCGGCCTCTCTCCCCTCTTCTCTCCTTCTCGCTTCCTTACTCCCTTCTCTCTCTGAAATAAACTTCCCCGTGTGAAGCCCCTGGCCACCTTCCAGCCTCTGGTGAGATGAAGGGGTCCCTGGCATACACTCAGCTCTGTGCTCCATAGGGCATTGTAACCACTGGTACCAAGGCTATAAAATCTTTAGTGTCTCTAGGAAAGATGACTGTAAATTCTTCAGAAGTCCCGCCATGGGTGTAAAGATTCCCCCCCTACCTCTCTCTTCCTTCCCTGGGCCTCTGTGAAAGGGGCTATGTTGTAAAATAAGGGGCTGAAGCCCCAGCTCTGATCAGGATTTCAGCGGACCATGGCTCTCCCCATTGACTTCAAGAGGAGATTTCAGTACCCTGCCGAGTGGAGAAGCAGTTCTCGCCACTCTTTTGGTCACTTAGGTATTTGACTTTATAAACATGATTAAAAAATGCTAAGAAAGTGCTGAAGAGTGGGAGGCCTTCCCTCTAAATTTTGAGCAAACAGAAACACATGAGGCATTGTTAGGCTCTGAAAGATGAACCAGCCTCGGGCCAGCAAGGAAGTGTGGGGAAAGCAGGCGGTGCATTAAAAATAGGTTAATTCTCATATACTATGGCTTTGCTTGGAGATCCTGAAGGGTGGTTTGGGATTTTTTTAACTGGTTTCCAACCTGATGAATGCCAAGCAGAGCTTCTCAGGGGAATTCAGCAGGGAATTAAGCAAGGGTCTGTAGAGACAGCTTTTGGCCCCTGGGGACATGTGCTTAGCAAGAGTCAGACCTGGTTACTGTCAGGCTGCTGGGTAGATGGGACTCAGATGTGCACAAGGAACAGAACGAGCCATAACAACGCTTTTTTATCTAATGCATTAATTTTTTGGTGCTTGGCATGGGAAGAGAGAGCACACAGCTCCCACGTGATGAGCCATATGTCCAAAGATTTTCGGTACTGCCACAAGCCTGACAGGCCTCCCACACCACACACAAACACAAGATGGGCTCCCGTCCCATGCTCCCAGCCACCGCCAGCCCTGGAGTATGACATCCAACTGGGGCTGTCATAAAGACCAGGAGCAGCAGAGACACCACACTGGCTGTGGGTGACCCACAAGGCACAGCAACCCCAGCAGAAGGGAGCCTGAAGTGTCTGCATAATTCTCATTTTCAGTCTGAAAGACTTGACAGGCTTGCAAACAGTGGGCCCATCCTTCCTAATGGGTTGTGCTTTGGCATGTGGCAGGGTGGTAAATTCCCTGTGGCTTCCAAGCTGGTGCTGGAGCTAATGAACCCAACTTTGCCTCCTCTAGATTATGACACAAGTTCCTTTTGCAAGATATGGGACAAGGAATTTAGGGCATTCAGTTGCCGTGCATAGTGCCAAGCTGACACTGCTTATCATGAAGGGGAAGCACCGAGGGGAATGGGGGTGCTGTGCTGCTGGTCTGGCAGGATGGCGTGTGTATGGTGCCTGGGGCCACAGTGGAGGCAAAGGGAACACGGACTGCAGGAAGAGGCTTTGACAAAATTGCATCTGTGAAAACTAGTGGAGCATTTTGTAGGTAAAGGGTGCTGTGAAGCTGGCAGAGCCTTGTGGAAGGCCACCCAAAGCACCTGACTCTTTGGTTATCGTTTGAATAGCAGATTTGCCTTAAATGGAGAAAAGCAGAGTGGAAGTTGCATGGCTCTTTTGTTCGGCTTCTCCCTTTCACTTCCCCTTGCCAAGACCTGCTCTCCACTCTTCCTGCTGAAGAACTGCAAAGCCATTCCCCACCTCCTCACTTAAATACAAACAGTTACAGACAGCCCTTTTCATCTTCCTTTGTAGCCTCCTCCTCCCAGGGTGCTGTAAGCACAGCCAAGCTTCCTCTCCAGTTAATGCTACCTCCACGGCATCTTCAGAGCTTTTGGTGTTTCTGACTTCTTGTTTCCCTGGGATTGCAGAGATCAGCTCCATCAGGTCAGCTCCAGCATTCCATTGATATGCCAGTTCCTTCAGCCCTACTGAAACCCTATGCACAGCAGTGGACATGGACGTGACCCGTGTGTTCAGCTCTGGTGATCCACTGTCTGAGCACAATAACAGAGATCATAAGACCTAGGCTTTATTCCCTTCTGTGCCACTTTTTAAAGTGTGATGGTTTGGACTGAGACACATTTTCATCTGTGCCTCAGTTTCCCCAAGCATAAAATAGAGTTGCATACTCTGACTGCTTTTGACAACTGATCCCGCAATTAGCAATCTACTGATGCATATCTGATGGCCTTCTTCTCTCGATGACCTCCTGCAGTTTCAAGCTGAAATGTCCGGGTCTGAAAAGCCCTAGTTGTGATGAGCCAAGACAAAGAGGGAAGGGTGTGCACCTGGGTGTTGGTACCAATACTGTCCTCTGGCTTAGCAAAGCCAGGGGGTTACATGTCCTCTTTCCCATGGGATGTCATGGAGTGGTGATCCCCATCCACTCCATGCTGCCTTTTATAGACACTGCCAGTGTGACATCTGGGAAGGGTCAGAACAGACATAAACCTCCAGCAACAGGGTGGTTGGCCTGAGGGATGCACCAGCCAGTCTGAAGCCTTGGGTGGTTGGTAAGACCCTGCACAAAGCTAAGACAACTGTCCCTTGGGTGGAGGCACTTGTGGCTTGGACCAGAGCATCAGTACGACAAAGGGAGATGGCCATGAAGGAGGGAAGGGGTCACAGGGACAGAAGAGTGGGGTAACAGCCCCAGGGTGATATGTGGGGTGACAACCTCCAGGGTGGCTGCAACCCCATGAGGGGATTGAAGTGGGCAGGGAGGTTCTGAGAGAGCCCCCCCTGCAGACCAGCATCAGCCCTCTCCTGCCATTTGGTGCAGGATGTGTGCTGAGCTAGGCAGTGCTAATGGGGGAGGAAAGGAGTTACTACAGGTTACACCCGTCTTCACTCTCCAGCAAATCCATCCCTCAGGTTCTCTCCAAACAGCCCCCCTTGCTGGATATTTTGGGCATGCAGGGAGAAGGTGCAGGAGCAAAGGGGACTCAGGTGGTAACATTTGTTCTGTGTCCTCCTGGTGGCCCTGAAACCCTCCAAACCTCATTTTTCAATAGGCCACCAAAACAACCACTAGATGTTTAATGACTTTCGATCTCTCCTGCCCCAGACTGGCTTTGAAACAGTGACTCAGATGCCAAA
Source organism: Psittacus erithacus (assembly GCA_009867235.2). Taxonomy (NCBI): domain Eukaryota; kingdom Metazoa; phylum Chordata; class Aves; order Psittaciformes; family Psittacidae; genus Psittacus; species Psittacus erithacus. The sequence goes on from WYDI02009744.1 coordinate 28,842, forward strand.
GTCCCAGTAGCAAAGTGGCTTTTTAATGACACAACTCGAGCTCGAATTCCAGGCACAGGGGGAGGCTTTGACACTGCTGTTTGTTTTCTTATTGGAGAAGTTCAAGAGAAGCTCAAGGCTTAAAAGCAAACCCTTGAAAGCAAAGCATTCCTAATCACATAAAAGTGTCTGCGCAGGCCAGGGCTGAAGAGGGGGCTTGTGACTTTAATCTTTGCATATCCCTTTCTTTCTTCAAGCATCTCTCCCTCTCAGAGACGGGGACACACACACACGCACACACAAAACTCTCCCCAGTGCCAATAGTATAATGCTCCAGGAGAGGAAAGCGGAGGAAGAGGAGGAGGAGGAGGAGGAAGCCGGCCCGCCTGCCTGCCCCCATGCTGAGCCCAAGCAGACGTTGTGAGAAAGCTTCTATCCATCTGCAGCCCAGCCCGGTGGGAGTCAATTAATTCTGAATAACCTAAACCGACAGAGGTATTTGCATTCACAACCTGACTGATGACCGTATAAAATTGATTTATGAATTGAAGTACTTTCCCTCCCCTTATCCCTGATTCAAGCCATAATTGATTATACGTGCTGCAGCGAAATTAAAGAAAAGAAAATTAAAAAAGAAAAGAAAAAAGGGAGGCCCCACAGAAGCTGCTCTATATTCTCAAGGTTTCCCGGGATTAGCCGATCTATTCATCACTTATCTTGGTTTTTATTTAAAAAGTTGCTTCCTTTCCCCTCTCCACCAACTTCCCCCCACCTTCATCCCCGTCCCTCGCCACCACCTCTCAACCCAGGCGGCAGCGCAGTGGATTATACCTCGTGAGAGGGGATGGAAGGCACAGCACCCTCCCAGCAACATTCCCACAGTGTGATGGTGAGGGCACCTCAAGCCTAACACCCTTCCTCCCAGGGCAGAACAGACCCCTCCTAAAGGGCAGGGAGCCTAAACTGGATGTCCTCAACCCAGCTCATGCTTAACAGACTGCCTTGTAACTGCCCCATTGTGGAGCTCTGTGGGGTGGAGAATTCACTTGGCCCTTCCAACTGGTCATCTCTAGCAAGAGATGCTTTCTCATCATATTCATACAATGTTCACACAATGCTTTCTGCTTACCTAGGGACAAGTGCTGTGGAAAGCAGGTACTCTTGGATAAGATCCACTTGCCCAAGGTCCACTTGCTCAATGTCAATAGGAAGCACAGGAAATCTTGCTGGAAGCAGTTGAATGATACAACTCCACAGATTTCCTCATGGCACTTAATGTGTAAATACTGAGCTGAATCCTGACGCATGAGAATTGATGACCCTTTTAATCTTTTTCTTTAACTCATTATCCTCCTACTCATCCCTACCTGTCATCCCCTTTTTTTATCTACTCATCGTTTTTCTTCCCATTTACATCCGGGAATACAGAGCAGATCAGTGATAGGAACAGAAAAGATCCCATATCAAATCACAGTTGCAATTCAGCTAATCCATGGGACAGTCTCAGGTAGAACACAGGTCACCACTAGTCTGGCTCTCTTTTCTCTCTGCTTCTTTATTAACAGAACCCCCCCTCTTTTTTTTTTTTATGAGGAAAGGGTATGTCCTCTTTTTTCCTTTGACTGGAGTGGGAAGAGGCAAACAAAACCCTGGGTGAAGCTAAACTCACATATGATTTCATTAAAAACCATTTGCCTTCAGTGCTCTGTAAGGGTCACAGACCTCTTGAGCATGTAGGTCCAACTTCGTATCACTTTGTGTAGTTGCAATGCTCATGGTTCCTTTTGTGTTAAAGAAAACTATAGCACAGGAAAGTATTTAAACCAAATCTGTCAAGCAGCTGGCCACAGGACAGCAATGTCATATTTGTGCCACTTCCAATGAAGCAAGAAAAAACATGATCTCAGTGAAACAAGGCAGGGATTTTTAGCCTGCCCATTCCTGGGGTTCATAGGTCCAATGGGGAGAGCTCATTTATTTCAACCTCCTCAAAGTTGTCGTGCTCAATTTGGATAATGCTGAGCAGAGAAAAGGGCTCAATGAATAAACATCAAACGAGACCACTTCCCTTTACTGTTCAGTGAGGCTTTCAAGCAAGGAGCTTGTCCGGAGACTTTTGCCTGGCAGCAGTGGTGCCAGGCATGGGGGCTCAAGAAGAAACTACTTTGCTTGCAGCTAATGGACTTTAAAAGGAGCTGCACAGGCAGAGAGGCAGCGCTGTGTGCAGGGATCCAGCTGTGTCCCCTCTGCTGCAGCTACTTCCCTGCCTCTCATGTCCCCCCACCTCATGCCTTTGTCCTGCACTGGGACAACGCTACTGGCAGTTCAGTTTTGCAGGTGTCTGAACTCATTGTGCTGGGGACAAGTGGAAGGCTGGGGAAAGGGGGGCTCTGCCTGTGTAGTTAAAGGCAAAAGCCCTACATGGTGCTAGAAAGCTGAATGTTAACTGGCAGCTCACATCTCTCGTAGAGGCTCTGGGCTGAGCCCGGAGATACACAGAAAGCTGCAGAGCACAATTTAGGAGATACTACCAAAAATCACAGTGACCCAGGAGGCAAAGTCAGACTCCATACAGAGTAAAGCCTGCTTCAGAGCAAATAATGTCTTTGTACTGTAGCCTGGAACATCATCTGGGCAAGAACTGTGTATCTCCTTCAAAAGTCTCCAGTGCCCTCCTGGAAAATGGTGCAGTGGCCGCCCTACCTGTCAGGTGTGCAATTGGGCTCTGTGATGGTCTCTGGCCCCCTCCCAGCTGAAAGGCTTGTAGGAGACTTGCTGCTCAGGGAGGACCTGTTTCAACATGAGGTAACATTAGGACCAAATGCATTGTTCTGGCTCCGGAGGAGTCCCCCAAACCCTGAGATGAACAAGCCTCCCATTTCAAACTGGGCACTGTATGTGGGCTGGGCCCATACACAAACTTCTGCTTTCTCACCGAGAATGCCTGCCCCAATTAAGTTAATGAATAAAGACTGTGGCTTTAGGAGGTGACAGTAGGCAGACCATCGTGAGCCAGCAGGCACCCAAAAGGTGCAGGCTACATCTATGCTCATGTCACCTGGTAGCTGGAGACCGAAATCTGTGGTTTTTGCATCCTAGGCTAAGGTGCTGAGCTTTGAGACAGGGAGCTGGCAGCGCAGGGTGAAGCAGGGGCAGCAGTACTGGCAGAGAAGGGCACTGCCTGGTACCCCCATCCATCCTGCTCCCTCTCACCTCCACCACAAGGAGTCTTGCAGATGTCAGCCCTGACAAAAGCACACAAGTGGTAGAGACATCAGCACAGATTTACATCCAAAGGTCACCATGTCCTGAGTGGTAAACGAGTGGACAAAGAAGTTAATCGAGGAGTCAAAAAGGGCAACCTGAAGAGGAGAGGCAGCTGGGAGTGTGGAAGCAGAAATCAAGGCAATTAGCAGGAAAAAAGAGGGAGAGTTTTGCATGCCTTTCTGATTTTTCCACATGGAAAGAACAGCGCCTTATTATCTAAAACTGAGTTATTTTTACTGCCAGCTGAGAGAGAGCAAACAGGAGGCTTGAACTGTTGCCTCCACCAGCAATCACAGCCTGCTGTTCTTCCCACAGGAACCAGTGACCCTTCTATGGACAACACAGCTGCCAGTGCAGCTCCCTATCATTACAGAGCTTGCAAGGTGAAAGCAGTGCTATCCATGCTCATGCCTGCACAGACAGGCTCTGCTATTAAAATCTGCTGTGGCAATGTGTAGGAGCACCCATCAGAAAATTGGTATTGATCCTCTCTGCAGGGTGCACTACAAACACGGAGCTTAAAGGTGCTGCCCAGAGCTGAGTGCAACTATCACAAGTGGCAACAGGTCACTGCAGCCTGTGGACAGGCAGGCACTTCTGAACCATTGTTCAGGGTACAGACTAAGGTCATGTTCCTTTTTAAGCTGAGTCAATCTTTTTACTGAGTTCATTGGAAGCCCAGGCTGAAGCCAGTGGCTGCTACATAGACCAAGCATCATTTTTCAGAGTTTGAAACATGCACCATCCATGTACCTAAAACCAAGCCAGAAATCAAGTTTAAATAATATTAATAAGTATACTTTTTTTTTTTTGCTTTTCTCTACTTCTTAAAAAAACCAACCAACCAAACACCAAACACGAAGAACTGCTTTTCGAAGTGGCAGGATCTATTAGATAGGGTGTTCTCCTTTTTTAACAGCACAAATTAACCAGCTGCCTTCTAATAGCATTAATTCACACCAGCAGTGGCGCTAGTCAGCCGCCAGATGGGTACCAGCGGAGTCGGCTGCCCAGAGCCGTGCCCTCCAGGGCTTGCCCTGCTCTCTGCATTTAGCATGCCCACTCTGGCTTCATGGGGAAACCTTAACAGGCACACGATGCATAGGAGCTGGATTGCCACAGTGACCTTTGTCAAGCAAAAACCTGTTTAATGTCTCTGGGAAAGACAGCTCCTGTTTTGCAGCAACGTAAATCTCTTGAGGCGACAGAAAGAATGAGGACTCTCTGCCTCACCCACAGCAGCTGGGGATGGAGATACTTCCAACTGCATCTGGGCTTGAACTGGGAGATAGGTTGGTACCTCTCTCTATTAGCCAAGAGAGGCAATTAGCCTTGCTTGGCATGCAAATCTCTGAGGACCTGGACTTCCATGCTTTATCACCACACATAGGAGGTGGCAAAAATACAGCATCTACTAAAACCAGGCAAATGCAGAATAAAAACATGCACTTTGCCAAATGCCTAGGGACTCTTGACTGGTCAAGCCCATCCACCCATTGATTTTGCATAGGGTCTACTTGAAATCCATAGATAAAAACTGTGACAAAAAAAGTGGCTACTGGTCAGATACAAGTAATTTAGCTCAATATAAGGGTAACTGGGTGTCATCCCAGGGTCTGTATAACACTAAAGGTCAGGCAAGCTGGTCTAATGGTCTCTTTTGGTCTTCAAGCCTATGAACTGATGTCCATCTTCCACTCATTTTCTCTCGAAAGCTGAGTTGCAGATAAGGTCTAAAATACAAATGTCCCATGTTGCCAGTACCATTGTGCTGGGCATATTTGGTAGCTGCGCCTTTGCCCAGCTGCCTTAGGAACTGTTTTTAATACACTTGTCCCAGTTTGATTGCTTCTGTTATTAAATTCCACAGTGACAGACCCGGGAGAAATGCAGGAGGTTTTTTGTTTCTTTCCAGCTGTAAATGTGTGAATACTTTTATCACAGATTGTCTCTTTAAATGTCACAGACAATGAGGCATTTTTGCATGAGTAAAGGCAAAAGCATAAAAATGTCTCCCGGACACTATTTTGTCTGTGATGCTGGTACATGTTTGTTCAACTGGCTTGGGGACAATGACAAAGATCCAACCCTTCCTTTGGTGCGTGTCTGAACATCCTCAGGAAGGAGTAAGGTGACTGTAGAGACAATGCTGGCAGGTTACACCTGAGAGGGAAGATTTTCTTTGCCCATTTCCCAAGCCCAGAAAAAGCACAGTGGGGGTTTTGTTTCTCAAAGCTGCAGCCCGGCAGTGGAGCTGGCAGGTCGTATTTTACAGTCGGAGCCAGGGCAGGATGAAAAACAGAGAGTTAGTTTCTCGATGGCCCTGGCTTTACACCGAAATCCTACCCCACTCCTTCCTGGAGGCACCGACAGCCTCTGAGCACGCAGGGAGCTTGCTCATTGCACTGTTTACAGCTTTTTCTCCCCCTCTTCCCTTTTCTTTGGGGTAAACTCACTTCTCCTTGGAGGCTTCTCCCTCCATCTCCCCCCGCTGCCCTGCTCAGCATCCCCTCACCTCCGCCACAAAACCGCCACACACACACACGCACGCACTTGCGGGCAGGCACAAAGGCTTTAAAAGCCGCCCTTTATGTCCCCCCACAGCTGCCCGCACAGCCCCTGCTCCAGCGCTCGCCCAGCAAGGACTCGTATTCTTCGGCTCCCAAAGGCCCCCATTGCTGTCAATTAGTTACGGGATGCCACCGGGATTCAAGGCTGACAGCTCCGGCAAAGCAGGAGAAATGGGCTCAGTGGGGAGCGAAGGGGCCTGCCCTCTTTCTTTCCCCCGCCATGCCTTTCTCCCCACAAGAAATACCTTTCTCAGCGAAGCTTTTTAAGGCCCCCCCTCCATCCCTCTGCCCGCGCATGCACACAGAGGCATGTACGTAGAGGGATGCACGGCGCTGAGAGATGTGAAACATGCTGCGAAAGGGGGCCACCGAGATAGGGGGTCATCAATATCTCTGCGTGTTTCTTTCTTCCCCCCCGCCCTCCACCCTGGTCTCTGCTTACAAATCCCCCTGTCTCTCAGCTCCCCAGGATGACCGTAATGTCTTATTTCTCCCTGACTTTCCCACCCAGGTTGGCTTTTTGGAAGGGGAGGGGTGGGGTAAGGTTAAAATACGACTCTGCAACAAGTGTGGGTTTTGTGCAGTGGTGTTTTAACCACCACTGCAAGGCACTCACATCTCTCCTCTCTGCGTGCAACCTGGAGTTCAACATGACAAGGTTGCAGAGAAGGGGGGAGTAAAGCTGGGAGGGGAATGCTGACCCAGTGATTTCACGGCAAATGTTGGTGCTGTGAGATTTAGGAAAGAAACAAAGGCTGTAATGGTTTGGGAATAAGAGACCTCTTTAGTCAAACTGTGGAAATAAGATATATTTCAAGAGAAGGCATTCCCACACTTTCAGCCCTGATATTTGGTATAGAAGGAAATAGAACCCAGGCATGGGCTTTGGTGATCTGAAATAGGATGCATTTCATGGGAACCCTAGCTTTGGCTCCTGTCATAAATACCAGCTAGAAATGGGGCTCACTCACCCCTAGTTCAATGTCTGTATTTGTGTCTTTCCTTGACACTTGGATAGTATGGAGGCTCTTACGCCAGCTGTGGATTTGGCCCACCCGAAGTAGTCTCTGTGGATCAAAGAGGGATAACAAAACAGTATGTAATTTCCACCACTCCTCCCCCCCCTTGTCTCTACTACAGGCTGTTTGTGTGTCCCTTTTCCAGTCACTTCATCAAGCACCCACCCGAGCCAGAGTAGCTTCCCTCACTGGTCCATTGCTTTATCTCCCGCCTGGAGGCACAACTAAGGCAGGGTGACTGCATTTCACATGCCTTCTTGGTCTCAAATCCTTTCATCTGAAACATTTGAAGATAAGAGCATCTCAGATTCAATTTCTTGGATCAAAATCCCCCCCTGAAATTTGGATCCTGACTGGACCCAACCCAGAAAAAGAGTAGTCTCTTGGTTTGGCTGCATCTGAAGCCTCCAGCTCAAGCCCACACGGCAAAGTCTTGCGTAAACAGCTCATCTCAAGAGACTTCTGCTTCCTGGAGAGATGAAATCTGTCAGAAACGGCATAAGAAGAGATTTCAAGTCCCTAGGAAAAAAATTCCTCCCCTCTGCTCCCACCCACAGCTTGGCATTGACATGGAACCATGGACTCCTGCCTAATTCAAAATCAGATTTAGACAAGCTCTGGGCTATTACAGTGGGAATGAGAAACCTTTACTTGGAGTGAAAAAAACGATAGATGTCCATAAAGGCTGTCAAAGGATGTTGGGGGAGTTGTGCATGGCTTGAATCGGGTGTGTACTATTATTTACAAGCTGTGGGTGCTGGGGAGCAAGCAAGGCAGCAATAAGACTCAGTATTACAAAGGGCAGACATAGCAAATAGTTCACAGGGAAGGCTGACAGCCTTTCCAGACCACTGGAGGAATATGCTGTCCAAGGAATGGCTTCTAAATGAAACAGCCTCCATGCAGTTTCTTCATCAGGACAAAGGATAGGTTTATTTTGGACATGCTAGTAAAATTGCTGTCTGTGAGGCATAAGGTCACACAGCTAAGGTCCGGCTGATGTCTGGTGAGGAAGCATTCCTCTGGGCCTCCTCTCAGTGAGCAAATGCAGGCTTGTAAAAAGGAATAACATATTCACCATTTCCCTACAGAGCAGTACTGCAATGAGTGAACTCACAGTGAGTTCAAACCTACTAAGCATTCTTCACATAAGCAGAGCCTTTAGTAACAAAATGCTCTGGGTCCTGAACAAGGGATTGGTGATGGACAAGGATTTGTCAGATGATGGCACAAGTATGAATACACTGATCATGTTTCATGTTATTTCCTTGTGCACAGCAAGGCAGAAGAAACCTGTTACCATGATGGGCATCAGCTGGCTGCCTCAGAGGTAGACCATTAAAAAATAAAGGCCTGAAAATATTAACTCTCTTTTTCCCTCTTTTGACAGGACTCTTATCCATGTTGCTTCTGCTGGTATGTCACATATTTTACAGCCAATCTGAGAAGTCACTGGTTTCCAGGGCCATTAATCCAGAACTTCTCACTTTTGTTTCATTCATACAACAATACACAATGATCACGTATTGCTGTTTAGAAATGTCTCTGAAAACAAACCTTGCCAGAAAGGAAAACTTCAAGGGATCTGTGTTTAGTACCTGAGTGTTGAACCATATTGACTTCTGGGCCATGGACCTCAACATGCCAAGCAAAAAGCAGTAAGAGAGAGAATGAAAAAAGCTGAACTGGAAATGCCAAGGGATGTCTCATAAATAATGGAAATGCATTAGAAGCACTGAACAGGAGGGGGGTGGGAGATGATGACAAAGGGCGGATAGTGAAGAGTGGCCAATGAGGAGAGTGGATCTCACAGGGCGGTTGCTGGGAGGCCACCTGGGTCACGTGTGTTCTCATTGGGCTGTAGAAAAGTTGACAAAGAATGTCAGGGCGTGAAAAAGTCAAAATAGCCTCTTTAATTAGCACCTCTTCAACGAATGAGACAAGAAGCCACCCCCTTTCTCCACACCTCCTTTGCCACCTTCTCCGTACAGCATCTCCTACCTGAGCTGTTGAAAACAGCCTGCAGTGAGAGGTGCTTGTCACCATGTCTAAGTGCATCACTGACAGGGTCAAGAGATCCAGCTCACCACCTCGAGGAGTGAATGGGTAACAAACTGACAGGGGCTTCCTGCAGCAGGCAACATGGGGAAACAATCAGAAAAAGGTAAAACTGATCTCCAGGATGAAATCCTCCCGAAGTAGCCCCACAGAACTGCTGGCTCTTTTCCATCTTGCATGCTAATGCAGAAACATGAGTTTCTCAGGCAGGGATGAAGGGAAAACACGTCTCATGTCACACAGGACCTCTGGGACTGGGATGGGGGTAGGAGGATTTGAGGCAAGAAAGAAGATTTTTCTTCTCCTTTCCATTCCCATTAGCACTGAGCACCGCACAGGAAGAAAGAGGTTTGGTGGCTGAAGATCCAACTTCTCTCCCTAGTTTTGCTGATGGAGATACAGGCCTAGGGGAAATATCCCGCCAGGCGACACCCAAGTGGGATGGAGTACCTCACTTGTCCTGCTTGGGGAGGTTAAAGTGATTCATACAATTTGCTTCAGTTTGCGTCAGTTACAGACAGAATTGGAGACTGCACTGAGTCTGTAAAGAAATGAAACCTTTCTGAAAGGTGAATTTGAATTCAGCTTTTGATGAAAGTTTTGCAGTCTGCATTGGATTAGATTGTCATAGTCCTCCCTCCTGGGACACCCTGTGGATTTCCGTCCTTGGCTCAGGGGGTGGCGAGTGGACAACTGCTTTGCAGTAAAGGTCTGCTTTGCCCTCCCTTTAAGACTTGTAGCTCTGCATTAAAATACAAAACAGAGAGAGAAATCCCTTGCTTTAAAAATGCAGTTTAGTGGAAAAGGCTGTCCATACAGCTCCTTCTGACCTGAAACACTTGAGTAGCTCCATCTCGGAGAAGGTTCAGTGATGAGGAGGCAGAGTTAAAAGAGCAGGGTTCAGGTCCTGCCCTGCAACCAATGCCCTGGGTGACACTTTGGGTGACATTTTGCAAATTACTTTAGCCAACTGCAGTGTTTCATGTTCTTCAGCTGGTGTAACCAGGGCTGGTTATATGCCACTGGCTGTAACTTCAGCTGGTGATAACCCCAGGTGGTTGCAAGCATGGTAGAGCTTCTCAGACGAGGCATATTACAGACTGTGGTACTTCAGCAATCGAGCAGACATGCGCTGGACAGTGGAAATGCCATTCTGCATGAGGTTTGGGCTTAATAAATGCAGCAGCAATACTGGGCTGCAAACCTTACAACCAAAGCTGTGAAACATAATAGCATGGGGATACAACATGGCTTTTTTTCCATCTCAGACAAGATGAACTTCTGCAGGGTCCCGTCTTTGACACAGACATCTCTGTTGCAAAGCTGGACAGGAAGCTACTCACACTTTGTGAGCTTGAGGCTTCATTAAAAACATTTCTCCCTTTTATCACCTTCTATGAAAGCGAAATGTTTTCAATTTTGTGCCATGAAAAGCTATAATCTGAAAAAAATGTTGCAAACCAACAATCAAAAGTCTTTTTTCTTGAAAGTAAACCTTTTTTTTTTTCCCCATATATCAATTATTGTGGCTAAACATCCTTTGATCCATGAGATTAATCTGTTTCTCCAAGACCAGCGGTACATAATGAGCTGGCCAGCTAGAAATCTTCCTCACGTTGGCGATCAGCCTCAATTGCTGTGACACATTCAGCGCACCATGACTTTCTAAGCAGCAAAAATGGCAACAAATTTCATTTGATTGGTCCTTTTGCACTTGAGGAGCAGCTCCTCAGTGACCAGACACAGTTATCAGGTCTCCTCAAAGCCTCTGCTCTTCCAGCAACCCACACAGGGCTGTGTCTGCCATTTTGAAGACATAGAGCATCCCAGGCTGGCAGACAGCACTCCACAGTGCAGGTGAGCGATGGAGGAACAGGTGCGGATGACAGAGGATGTTTAATGCTCCATGGCTTAATCTGGAAAGTTTTCAGCAGGATGGGGGAAAGGGTTTGAAGTCTGGATAACCTGCCCTATGGTGTGCAATTTAAAAAAGCATGATCTCCCTGGTTCTTCCCAGGAGTGATTTGATCTACAAGCACTTCAAGGGAGAGAGAGATTCCCGATATCAAAGGGTTCTTTAATCCAGCAGAAAAGGGCACTTATGAGAACCAGCTGCCAGCAGCTGAGGCCGGATAAATTCAGACTGAAAATCAAGGTGCACATTTTCAACTGTGAAAGTAATTAATCTGTAGGGCACATTACGTAGAAAGGCGGCAGCAGCTCAGTTGCCAGCAGGCCTGAAATCAGGACCAGATGTTTTCCTGAAACAGATGATATCACCTAGGAGGGACGGCAGGCTCAGGGCAGGAACTATGTGGGGCCAGGCTGGAGACACGCAGCCATCACCACCAGCACCAGCCTTACAGCCCACGGTCTGTGCAAGAATGTGTTTTTTATATATATGTATGTATGTATGTATACACACGTATGCATATGTGTAACTTCACACGTATAACTCCATTTGGCATAGACCAGCACCTCCCCAGCCAAAGGTTGCTCTGCACGCTCTATTTATTTACCCATTTCAGTCTTAAAGCGCTGCACAAGTGCCTGGCAAGGGTTCAGGGGCCAAAATCTCCATAGCATCCCCAGTGTTTGACCTGGCAATGGGAGTGGGGTGGCAATGCCTGCTGTTGCTCACCTTCCTGCCACAGCCCCCAAGGGTCCCTTTCTTTAGGTGTGTGCTGCCACACAGCCCCTCAAATGCTGTTTGGAGCTTCCATTGAGAATCAGTGGATTGGGCAAAATCCCATATTCACTCCTTCTCCACCCACATCCCTCCTTGGCTGAGCTGCACAAGAAAGAAAGAAAATAAAAGAAGAAAATTAAGAAAGCCCCAACCCTCCATGCTACCAACAACAGCAATAAACAGGCCTTGGGCCTTATAATTGATGGCCTCAGCAGAGGGACTCTACTTGTCTGGCTGCCCCCCTTGCCCCCAGCTCCCTTGCCACACAAGCCCCTGCTGTTGCTACTTCTATCTGTTTCCTCCTTCTCCTCCCTACCCTTTTTCTTTTTCCTGGTAAATAGGTGTGCATTCTTCTAGTTGTGGCCCTCCCTCCATTGTGCTTATTCCCTTTCCTATGGCAGCAAGCACTTTTTGAGGGGGAAACATGCATGCATCTTATCTTTGCACAGGTTGGTTCCTCTCCATGTGCACACTGGGATGCAAGGAAGGACTGCAGCAATACGATGTTGATGAGCTGCAGAGATGGGGGGGTGTGTGTGTGTATGCGTGGGTGTGTGAGTCAAAAGGGCCTCTTGAATTGATAGGGAATAATATGAAAGGGAAACTCTGGTGTGCATGGGGTGACCCAGATGGACAAATTGCAGCGAGGCAGCTTAGTTAATGGGTTGCACTGGAATTAAACAGAGATGGTATTCATTTTCCAAGTGGTACAGTGACTGCAGAAGGGCTTCATGGCTCCCACGGGAAGATAGTGGTGTGGTGTGAAACAAAACCAGGGCTAACCTTTCCTTCCACCACCTCATCCTCAGCAGGTGTAAACTGGGGTAGCTCTGCTGTCTTCTCCTTGCCTGGGTTAACATAAGCCAGCTCCCAACACCCCCTTCCCCTGCCACCAGCTTGCATTTCCGTAAATGATGATCTTGTCAGTGTTGCTGTAAATCTGAACTCTTCATACATGGTCGCAGCTTTCAGAGAGACGACAGCCGATTACCAGCTGGCCACCAGAATGAGGAGGGACCCGGGCAGTCTGCAAGACCAAGTCAAGCTTTAAAGAGGAGGATGATAATAACATGTATCTATCTCCACTCCCACCCTGTCAGAAGAAGGATTTATACTCCTTCTTACAAAGAACTTAAGTAGTCATTTAGGTTCTGCTTCAGCAAAGCACCTGCTTAATTACTAGCTTTACTGCGACTGGACAACACAGTCAAGAGCATGCTTAGAGGTGCTGCTGGATAGGAATAAACTTAATCATATGTTTAAGCTTAAAGAGGTGCTTAAACACCTTTCTAAATGAGGGCCTTGCACCTGAGGAAAGCAAAAGGAAATAGTTGCTAAAACAGAGGAGCAGCTTTTGGAAAAATGAGCCATTTTAGGTTCTCCATTCTGCATTTAATGGAGATGAATGAAAATCACCATTACTTGGTGGCTGAAGATGGAATAATCAGCCAATGAAAAAGAGCTACGTGGTAGTTTATTACACACCTTACTGTTCCGCTATTACTGAATACCTTTAACTGGCAGGAAATACTTAAACTTTCCTGTGTATTCTTGGTTTTTTTTTAAATTGAATAGGTTGTGAAACACATGTCTTTGTTCAAAAAGGCATAGTGATGTTTGATTCTTTGAGAATTCAGCATACTTCTAAACAATCAATGAAGCTGTCAGCGCAGAATTAGGCTCTCTGAGCAAATTTATACCTCTTTAAATAAAAAGCAACCAGGCCATTTAACCAGGGGCTGGACTGATAGCCCCAAACCTTGGAGTGATGCACTGTAGGAAGACTCCCAAAACAGCCTGAGTATCCCCTTTGGCACCACAAGGCGTAGTTGCCCAACCCCTTTCGGTATTTCTACTAGGCAGGTGCCAGCAGTGAAGGCAGCAGCAGCATCTGTAACGCTGCCCTACAAGGTGTATCAGCTCCCTTTATCAGGTCAGGCTTCCTTCTCCATGCCTGGCTGTGACTGTCACCAAAAGGCATTACTTCAGTTGCAGCTCATGTCATGGGGATGCTTGCTCCAAAGAGAGTCTGGAAGACAAATACACTTCCTTCCACTCCTCTTGAATTGTCACAGCCTGGACATGATTTAGGAGACACAATCACCCATGATGATGGACTCACAGAAATTACTTATGCAGGGAGCACAAACAGATGGGTATTTTTTACCTTTAGTATAAATAACTTTCTCTCAGCTCAGCTTCATGTTCTTTATTTGAGGGACAAATGCCTTTCAAAAATAAGCAGCTGGAGATCCCAAATTTACATGGCATGCAGGTAACTCTGGAATGAAAGCAAGCAGCTGTCCTCAAGCTTGCCTCACATTTCAGGGAGGACTTCATGGCAGCCCTTTCTGAAGACATCTATTTCATAACCAGTACATTTTTGAGAACTGCAAATACTTTGAAATTTCATCCCTCAAAAGATAAAAGGCAAGCTACAAACACTGTCCTCCCTCAGTTCATGGACCAAGGCTTCAAACATACCGGTCTCTCAGGTGTGCAAGCTCCCTGAGCAATCTGCTTCTGCTGAGGTATTTATGTATCAAAGAAATGTCAAACCTAAATCAAAAGTATTAGCAGCTCTAAGGAATGCTGTTGCACCTGAGTTTGCAAATATCCATTTCTTCCTCTCTCCTAGGGTTGGATAGAGCTTTTAACTGGGTGAACACCAAACTACACTCTCACGTACCTGCAGCAACATGTAGGCATTATTCCAGCTGGACCGATGACACATTGGGTGTCTGGAACAGCAGAGCTGCAGGAAATCTTCCAAACCTTGCTTACTACCCTGTGACCCTGCAAGCTGGGTGTAGGGTACTGTTGGCTGAGAGGATGATGTGGTGGCAGAAATAACACGGGGTGTACCAGGAGCTGGAAATACTCAAGATGTGTCAGGGGATGCCTCCTGACCCTCGGTCCTTCGGACATAAATCCTGGCACTCCCAGGAATGGGAACAATGCAAAACTAAGGGTGCTACAGTACAAATAACTCACCGATGGGGCTGAAAACCTCTACATGACTCCCTAGCATGGTTCGGATTACACAGTCAGAGCAACAAGCATCTTAAACTGGAAGGCGGCACACACACCTGTTGCTTCTCCTTTCTTTCTTGTGCCCCTGGACTTGTTCTCTCTTTGCCCCTTCAGATCATCCTGAAATGAAGTCCTCCTCAGTACTGCAGTGTCCTACTCTCTGCCCATCCTCCGGGCCCCCGCTGGCCCTGCATCTGTCCCTGTGCCCCCCCACTCCACCCGTTGCCCACATCCTGAGCATGAAAGCCGTCCGGATTAATCCAGCACAGAGCACATTGT
>WYDI02009745.1:0-15886 GCA_009867235.2 Psittacus erithacus
GAAAGTTAGAAACACAGTGCTGCACCAGCCACTAAGAAGCAGAAAAAAATGACTGCTACTGCTGAACCCATGACACCTCCCCAACTCGATCAGCAGGTGGTGAGCAATTATATTATGCAGCACTTGTGTTCTTGGGCTTTACTTCTCTCCCCCTCCTTTTCATTAAAATTATTATTATTATGCTTTATTTTAGTTATTAAACTGTTCTTAAACTGTTCTTATCTCAGTCCAGGGTTTTTACCTTTTTCTGATTCTCCCAATCCCACCAGGGACAAGGGAAGCAAACATGTGGCTGTGTGGTATTCAGTTGCTGTCTGGGGTTAAACAGTGACAGCATGTATGTATTATCTCAGCTGCAACACACTAATGTAGTAAAAGCCATATGATACCCTGGGCCCTCCATTGCACTTCCAGCAGCGTTTGGGGCTGCATATTTTGGTATTCAGAACAAGCCACTTAAGTGTGCAGCCTTCTATGTCTATCATCTCCTTCAAGAAATTTTGCTAGTGCATTACTGCTGCAAGCTTATGTTCAGATGAGCATTTCTGACTTGACACTTGAGAAGAAAATGCCAAACCTGTCAAGATTAATGTGTAGCAAATGTTTTTGTAAGTTTTAAAGTTAGCAAATGCAAAATTTGTTGTACAAAATTTGAAGAAATAGTCTGCAACTTTTATAAAACATGCAAGTTTGGACCATTACTTCTATCTCAAGGACATCCAACAGTGACCAAATCATGTTCATCAGTTCTCCAAGTGCTCTTGTTCTAGAAGGTTAATATCCAAGAAAAAATTATTATTTCCAAAGAAAAAACCCCCAACTTATTTTAAACCTTACAGTACTCGATAGCTTATTAGCTCCATCATAAACATATTACTTGGCTACTACCTTCAGTCCGTATCAAAAGGGCTCACATCTGTTTATTATCAGCATCAGCTGAACATCAGAAAAGTTACACTCAGGGAAGCAGTACTTGTCATTTTTTCCAGGTGCAAAATTCCAACACCACCCAAAGAGGAGATAGCAGTCTTCTACAGAGAAGCAAGGGGAAAACCACCCATGTTGTTTGCTGTTGGTCTTGAGCTTAGGATGGACTTCCTTCTGCACACAGGAAACATTTTGCCTTTTGGGAACAGGTACATCACTGCATGAAATAATCTTTAGCAATTTCAGCATCACAAACTGGACTTGAAAGCGGCAGACTAAAGGATACAGGTTTTCAGTGTGTTAACGCTGATGTACGAGCCAACACTAATTTTCTCATGAGTACTTGATATTTGTTTAAATGGTACTTTAGAACCAATAAAAACTTGTGCCTTTATTAAAAAAGATAAAACAAATGCATAACACAGTATTTATAAACCATCAAGAGTCCCACAGAAAAAGCAGTACTCTTCCAGTTCCATTTTCTAACAACACACAACTGCAATAAAGTTTTCCTCAGGGGTACTTTACCATTTTGTTACTGCCTTATACAGAATGCTGCAAACATTATCAGAAAATGTAAGAACTCTTAATTCCTTTTTGGATTGGCTTTTCTTTGTATGCTGATAGACAAGTGTTGGAAAATAATAATGTTTTTTCAACAAAAAACAAGTTTGCTTCTTTAAGCTCCGTTCTTGATAGGGTTAAATAAATCAAGTTAAAATGAGGGGAGGTGTCAATCCTATAGCAAGAAAGCAACACCCAAGTAAAAGGCTTTTACATTGTTGGCATTGCCTTGCTCCAAAGCATAGCCAGCAGAAAGAATCCTCAGTCCCAAAAGACTTGCAGAGCTATAATCATGGGGTAGACGGGTTAACAGGAAGAGGGGAGAAGAAAGACTTTATCCAGCCCCTTCCCCATCCCCTGGTGTTTGAACTACAAATAGTCCCACTTCAGACTCACCGTCCATGCTCTACGTTGACTTTTTTTTTTTCCCCTTTCTGTCATTTTTCTTTCTTTTTGTCCCCTGGAGACCTGCTATGGACGTGACTTCTGCAGTGCCTAAGGTAAGAAGTTTGCCCATGGTGGGGTAGGAGTCTCTGCAATCAACCCCCACCACTGCAACATAACAGAAATGCATAGTTCCCACTCTGGACCATGTGCATCCAAGCAGGGCACTTCAGGATTTGGCCCTTTGGTAGCAGTGTATCATTCAGTGTTGCATAAATGCACATTAAGAATCTTAAGGCATCTGTCTTAACTTCCCTGCTCTGCAATAGTGCTTACAACAATCCATCGTCCTGTGCAGAAACTTGAATTTCTTGTCTCTTTCCAAAATGTTTGTGTTCCATATTTTACTGATCAACTTCTTCCAAACAAAATTAAGTAATATTCAAGCACAAGATGCGTCGCAGAAACCTAGTGAAACAAAAAAGGTAATTCATTAAATTGTTTTTAAAACATTAGTTTTTAAAAACAGATCAGTGTGTTACAAAAATGCAGGTAGGTAGCTTGATTTACAGACTGCTCACACAGGACAGCAGTGAAGGTAATGTCAGCTTGAAATTGCTTTCTGAGAGGTGTGGAATTTTTTGCTTTGTTTTAGTTTTGTTTTAAACTGCTTATATTTTAGAAGATTATCTGCACTGAGGACCTCAATCCATCACCACTGACCTGTGGTTGAAGTCTCCTGGATCTCTGATTGACAAGAATTGCACATTCATTTTGAATCAAACTGACAGATATGGGGACATAAATGACATTTGCCTCAGTGAGGCTGGGGGACCGGCCTTCCTTTGCCAATCACATCACATTCTTTTTTTCTAAAAGAATCTGGGAATTTTATTCTTCAGGCATGACTCGGCCTGCTTCTGCTGTGTGTTAAAAACTGAAAAACACAACTATTGTTCTGTTCCAGAGTATACAAAAATACATGGAACAGATGTTGGATCTCACTGCTATTGCATAGTTGCTTACAATTGTAAGGGGACTGGAATAAACCATTTTAGCCTTCAGAAACTGTGATCAAATCCAACTGAATTCAAACCAGCTGGAACACTGTACTACTGAGTTAACTGTTATGTGAGATAACATCAAAATGCTTTTGCTTTGGGTGAAATGATGCACTATTTATTTATACACCTTTTAAAACTATAGCATTTTGGGCAAGAGTGACACAAAAAGTATTCAATCTTCCCTTATCAAACTTGGTCTGAGTTTAGGAAGAGAGGGTCCTCCCTCTCTCAGGAAGAGAAATTAAGGAAGGAAATTTAGGAAGGAAATTAATCCCAAACTATTACCAGTTAATTGTCTAACTTAAGACAGTCACACTCCCTCTCTAGGTCAGTGGAAAGAAAGATTAAGACTTTCCTCTAACTCTCTACCAAAGGCTGCTGGGGATGAACAGCTCTCAGAAGATACCTATCCCTTTCTATGCAGAGTATAAAGCCTTAGTAACCTGTTTAGATCAGATTAGTTTTTATAGATATTTTAGTTATATAGATAGAGGCTGAATGGAGTCCCTTACCTGGGACATGCTTTTGCACATAAGAAAACGTAAGAAAAGTTGTGAAGGGAAAACTCATCATGGGTGGGTTCTCATGGTTGAGTAGGCTTTTCAGAAGTACCACCAACTAATCTAATTTTGGCTTTGTATGAGTTTATACTGAGCAGGCTGACCAAGCATCACACCATCCCCCACAAAAACCTTTTAGAGATAGTTTTTTTTCTTGAAAACAAACCAAAACTGTTCCTGAAACAGTGATTCTAAGTCAGAAAGCTTGTTAAAAAATACCCAAAAAAGCATGATCATAAAATTACTGAGCTCACGAAGCTCAAATACTGTGTTTTCTGTCCAAAGACAACGGCAGTTCTTTGCAAGTTCTGTCTCTCATCTGCAAAGGAGGGAAGGCAGGGGTGTTTGTGAACGACTCAGCGCTCAGCATCGACAGTTGCTAGTTGTCCAAGTAAGATGTTTCTCCTCCAGAAAGGAAAATTTAAAGGGAGCTTATAAGATCACCACAGTATGAACTCAATATTTAGTCACTGGAAATACACCATGGAAGTTTTCATATATGCAGCAGCACTCACTGTATTTCCTAAATGCCAAGTGCCCACAGAGCTCTTACATAAAAATCACTGCCAATTCCAAGTATGACGAAGCAGTCCCTATGCAGACACATGTATTTATTTACCTATTGACCCACCTTCCTTGTGCGCACACAGCTTCTTAAAAGTGTAAGAGCAGAGCATATCCCACCAATATATGATTAAAAACATACAGTTCAGGAGCTGTTCCTTTAGGACAGTGCTTCCCCAAGACACAACTTCACCTTGAAATTGGCTATTTGTCAGATTAGATTCTTCTCCCAGGTCAGGTAACAAATCCAGCACTATCCAATCTAAATTACAGGACTAGTATGACTCATCTCAGATCTAACCAGGCCATGTTTCCTGCACTACAGCATTACTCCCATTCTTGTCTTCTGAACAGCCATTCTGAGTTTTATTTAGACCTTCCTATTACTCATCCAACTCAGAGGACTCTTCTGCACTCAATGACTAGTAACTTTTGACTTCCAAGACGTCTATTTCAGTTTACTCATACACATACAGAAATGGCAAGCAATTATGTTGGTCTTACCTGTTTCTCACTGAGATGGTTGGTTAGTAATAAACTGAGATCAGCTTTCCAATGAAACTATAATATGCTTTTTTGCACCTAAAATGTGAGAGAATCTCAATTATGTGTTTTTGCAGATTTGCACAACAAATAGCAAAGACTTCAAACCAGAAAGCACATTTATCATGTTGTGCTTGTTTTAGAAAAGTATTTTCCTCCCCCTAATCCAACAGAAAAGATCCAGTATTAGAACACAAAGTGCAAGAGCAGGAATTACCTATCCATTACTTTAGCATAATGACTCATTTTGGAGCAGATCATGGGGCACGAGTTACCCTTAACTTCTAAACATGCTGATGTGATTCTATGGAACATATTTTCTTCTACTTGATTTCAACCAATTCCTAGGGACTTTTTAGGCCTAAAAAAAAAAAAATTGGAAGACCCACCACAAGCAAAACCATAGAATCATCAGAAGTGTTACAGCACAGGCTACCTGATTTAACATTTTCCTCTTCAGGGCCACTTTCCACCCACTGACTGTCACTGGTTAGCAATCGATTTTGTGATTCACTGAGTGGTCGAGTAGGAAAGGACTGATTTGGTCCAGAGCTGAGAAGCAAGCAAAGTCAACAGGAATTCTATAATGGCAGGAACTGCTTATTTCAGACATTTCTAGTTACTCAGAGCAAGGCAAACAAAACCCTAAACTGACAACTAAAAATGGCCCCCTGCTCCCAATACTAATTCTCCTGTAGGCTTGCTCTGGTCATCAGTCTAAACCCTTGCCTGACATAGGCCACTCACAGTTCTAATGCAGAAAACCACAGACTGATAGACAAGAAATGGCATACGAACAACAATGTTACTGCCACACAGTTGAAAAGAAAACCTAACCAATACTATCTCAAAGAACAACCTAATGCCATTTTATCTCACCAGCAAATGCTAGCGCCATTATGTTATGCTGAACATCTTCCTAATGCAAAAGGACACTGCTGTTTGCACAAAGGTCCTGCTCTTATGTAAATTCCATAGGTTATGTTGCACTGGAAGCAAATTCTTCACAGTATTGCCTTTGAACCCCTTAAGACTTGATAGATCAGGTGACTGCTGCTCACAAAATCAGCTACTAACCCACAAAACTTACATAGAAGGCTTCTAAAATGGTAAATGTAAACACCCCAAAGTAATGAGCTAAAACCCCTCCAGTGTTAAAAGCCAGCAAATAGCCACAATGATCAACCCCTCTTGCAAACCGTGTCTCAACATCCCTTGTTTAAGCATGCTAGAGGAGGTGAAATACAAATACCGCCTTGCCTCTCTTTCAAAAAAATATCTTAAGCTTTTTTTTTTTTCCCCCCATGGACCATTTTTCAGCCTCCTCTAGCACTTTTTTGACTGTTGTTAAGAGCCAGTAAGCTCTCTTACTTTCTGCATTACTGTTTCCTCTGTTACAGGTCAAAACCAAGAAAACACTTTCTGCATCAAGCAATACCACTTTTTAGTCTTGATCCAGTCTGTCCTTCTCTGAAGGCTTACAAACTCACTCTGAAGATGACAAGAAGTATGAAACATTAAAAAATAAGTTTGAAACAAATTCTTCTCTAAGTATGGAGCAGTACAAAATCAGTATCTTAAATACTACAGTTACCTTTTGGCAGGTTCATTTTGGCTTGAGACAGCAAGTTGCTCTGGATCCATAATCACCAAACGAGTTGGGAAATTACACCCATCGCCCAAACTAAACCAGAAACAAAGATTCAAATTACTGTTTGTAGTTGACTTTGATGAACTGAACAAGTACTCATGCAATAGGCAAACGCTACAGGCTTGAATCAATTACTTGAGTGCAGCACTGAACTCTGGACTTGAGCAAGGCAGTTCTAACGATTAAGCTGGATGATCAGTTAATTAAATCTTGGAGCTCAAATGATTCCCACTCTATCATGCAATATGACTGCTGAGCAGAGCACTAGCCTATTTCAAAAACACTGTTTCTGTAGACTGTAGTCCTTGCCTTCCCATAAACCACCATGCACATATAGTCAGACTATCTGTATTTACAACCCCAGAAGCTGTAGCATACACAATATTTTAGTGGCCGTGCTTTTCCCTTGGCTCATCATTCTGAGGTTAGCAAAACCTTCTTTTAAAGCAAGTTTAATCAGGATAAAATATGGTGGCAAAACAGCCTGATCCATCTACAGTATAGCTGAGTCAACTTAAGATCTTTTTATTACCTCTGCTGCTTGCAACCAGACCTCAGCTTCACAAATAGGTTTACCAACCTTTTAAACTGATATACAGTCCCCAAAAGCAATGCTGAAATACTGCTCCTACTTAGTTCTGCTGACTTTCAGGAGTGGTGGGAGTGGACAGCAGGTCAGCCTTGTTTCAAGCTTCTGAGGCTTGTCTACAACAACCTAACACTGGCTCAGCTGAAGTTTTAAACCAGTGTTTTACATCAGGTTTTTTTTTGCACTGCTGCTTATTTACGTGCACTTTTTCAGGCAGCTTTGATACCGAAACTGTCAGCTACAGCAAAGGGAAAGCTGTCAAATGTTCTTAGGGGTAAGGGGGGAGTGCTTTTAAACTGATGTTCCAGTTGAACAATATCAAGCAGTTGAAGTTCAAGCATTTGGATCTCCACTGAGTTGCTGATTTCTGCTCTACAATTAGACACTAATACTACAGCCAGAAGGTGTACAAATTTTTAAATACATTTCTCAAACCTTTCCAAATTTCTGTACCTAGGAGACCCTTGTGACTGAATGAAAACCCTACACAATTTGCTCAATTTTCTCCTGCATATCTTCCCTACACCAACATTCATCGTGCAAGATTTACACATTGGCATTTCAGCTGTCCCTTATTTTTTTAGAAGAAGGGGAAGCAAGGTGAAAGTCATGGAATCAATTTAGTCCCAATTCATTCCCATTCAGACTGAATACCTGGTAAAGATAGGGATTAACCAATACTTCTTTTCATCTCCAAAAACCTCCCTCAGATTTTTGCTGCATCCAAGAGAAAAGCCATTTTTATCAGGACCATTTCGAAACGTAGGTGCACGGAATGTTTCTGTAAAAGAAAAATATGCAGTATCTCTAAAGTGATAAGGAGGGAAGATAAACAGACTCAAACTTCTCTATTGTGAAAACACCGTTGGGCGAGCTGAGACAATCTTGATGTATATTATGGGGGAGGGGGAAAGTAATATCGAGTAATCAGAAAGCATTACAAAAATAATCACAGGGTTACTGACAAAAATAGAAATGAAAGCTAAGAAAGTCATATAAGCAGAACAGTCATGTTTCTCTCTTCATTTTAACCTAAGGTCTGAGACAGAGCTAAGTACCATCAGCATGCCAAAGTGCCAAAGATACCACATCCCTTATCCATCAATGCCTAGTACTCTCTTCGGCCTGTGAAACCTTCTTTGAGCAGAATTTACCATAAGCACCGCTGGACCTGAACTCATACAGGACAGTATTTTCCCACTCCTGCCAAGGCCTGATGTTGAATTAGGAGCATCCCATGGTATCAGGGAAAGATGATACCTATTACATTAGAAACACAGATGCACCATGTACTGTAGTAAGCCACCACCATTTTTCTAGTCAGTCCAGCCACACTTGTGGGAAGTACTGAGAGGACTCATTGCTCTCTCCATACCAACAGCTTTATTTATTTATTTATTTAAAATCATGATCCAGACAGTAACTTGAAGAACTGGGTCACCAACTGTGACCAGTGACATCTGGGCAAGGAACATGCTAAAATTTTCTTCAAAGCTAAAAAGGAGACTGAATATTCCCTAGTTGTAGATGTTAAAAGAAAAAGGACTCAACCTTCCTGTCAAGCAATCAAAACACTTCCTCCATCAAAAAAATTCTAGCAAGTTGAAAATTATTTCAGCTTTTAACCAATACACTTATTTTTTGAGGCTAGAAATTTAACTTCCATTGAAAGGCATAAGATTTTGATTTAACTCAGTTGTGGAAACACCCATCAGTCCCAATTTCTCTCCTCCACCCCCCCCCCCAAAAAAAAAAAGAAACACTTAAAAACTGATTTAGCAAGAACTTCAGATATTTCAACTCATGCATGTAACTTGCTTATGCTGGTCAATGCCATTTAAAACATGTAGGCATAGAAAATATGTGAATCTTTTCATTATTTAGGAAGTGTGCATCCGTGTTTCCATTTTTATCACACTGCTTTTACAAGCCACTTCCTAATAGGGTCCTTTTTCTCTCACAGGATTAGGATACTCTTTTGGATCTAGTTTAAAACGTAGCATGCTAATATACAGTAGAGCCTGTACCCTGGCTGGGGCCACCCAGCTACTCAAAGTATTAAAACAAGAGAGTTACTGACAAGTAGCAATTATGTGATGTACTTAACGCTATATAAACAACACACACAAAAATGCACAGTGCCTCAGAGATCTCAAAAGTACAAACAGAAGAAATTAACATTCCTCATGAATCTGAATTCTTGGCTCCAGCAGAGGACCCCTATACATGCTTCATTTCCCTGTATGTTTCACCTTTAATTACTTTCACTAAATATGCTTTTTATTGCACAACACTTAACAAAACTGTTTCTATGTGATGGCATACTCTGTAGGCCTCACATCCCCACTGACTTGTTGGTTTTCTGGACAATGAACAGTTCCACATTCAAATTAACTGACCTATGGTTGATCTGTTTTTGCCAACTAGCCAGCAGTGGTAGCTGAAGAGTGACAGTATGCTGATGAAGAACATGGCTGCCACAAAGAAAAGGAAAAGGACGTGGAATTTTGCATGGGTATCTGGCAATTCATTCTGGGAAGAAAGAGAGAAAGAGATTAATACATTAACACTTCTTAGCAACTAATGCAGCATTGTCACTAAACGTTTTCTGCCACACCCATTCTGGTATAGGTCTTTCACCTCACTTTTCACAAAGTTAAAGCATAAGCCCAGCTTTCCTTTCATGTCATGCTAGGCTGGTATACAGCAGCCTCGAAAGCTGACGGGTACCCCTCAACCTGAGTTTAGTAGCATGAGTGCTTATGTTCATGTCTTTGGTTTTAAGTGCATAGTAAGGAGCAAGGGGGAAAAAAAGAAAATTCCTATACTAAAAAATGTTAACTGTCTACCCACAGCCAAAGAGACACAGGGAAAACATGTCCAAAAGCACTTTATTTGAAGGGAAGAAAAAACAACAAAATGCCCAAACCCTTTCCCAGCAAGGGACCTGCTTCTGAACTGCTGCAAGGAACACAAAAGGGGAAGGGCCGTCATACTGTGTTTCCAAAACTGAACAACTAGAGACAAGACCTGGGACAGATCTTCAATTTTTTACGATCTCTGAGATTTTGGCAATAACCAGGCATGTGCCTACCAAAACCAATCTGCCATGTCTGACTAGGCAGAAGTGAATCACCAGAAGATACATGTGAAAAACAATTTCAGTACAACCACCAGATAAAAAAAAAATGAAACCTCCCATCCATATCAGATAGTCAATTCCACCCCCTAGCCTAGGTATTTTTAGGCTTGCACTTTCAAGAGGCCAGTGGGATTTGTAACAATACTATTCTGCTTCTACATCCTCAAAATCACAGAACTTTTAAGTAGCTGACCTTTAACAGCACTATGAAAGCAGAGAGGCTATTTTTATTCAGCTGTTTAGTTAGCATTATTGCCATTACTTTTTCCATTAGCTCACTCAGTATACTCACTTATCTAAGGCTGATTTTTTTCTTTTAGACTAAAACACATTTCAATTAAGATGAAGTGCACATGGGCATTATCTTTACCCTTGTACACTGCCTATATTCACAGGCAACAGATTACAAGTCTCCTTCCTTCTGTGATGGTGTAAATAACTACCATGGATGACTGCATTAGAAAAATTACAGCAGGAACAGTATTTAAATAATTACAGCAATATTGGATTTTACCTTTGGACAATTCTCTGCAGATTTCCTGTGGCAAAGCTTTGCGCAAACAAAGACAATTATTAAACGCTAGTATTATGTCAAGACAAAGTGTCTGAAAACAGTACAGGCTTTGTTAAGAACAAAATGGTTGGTGCTCTGAGATGTGCCAATTTCTAACACCCAACAGCAGCCTAAGCCCCCGTTCTCCTAGAGAATGGAGGAGAGAGTACATAAGAGTACACTACTAACTTCCAAAGCATGAAATCTGCTACTGAAACATAGAAGTACTGCTATTCTTGATCACTTCCAAGTGGCTCCCCATCTTGAGCAGCCTGACTACACCAGGTGCATTCTTCGCATTAGAAGTAATGCTTATGTAAATATTCTGTATGACGAAACCATTCAGAAAGTCTGAAAAGCTCAGAATACTCCAGAGATATAAAGAATTGTTTATAAATTACAAAATCTGTCTGACTTCAGAACACATCTATTACCATTAGATGTAGTTTCAGGCAAAACCATAAAAAAAAATTGCCATTCTTTGCACAAACAAAGGACCTATCAGTACATCAGTCAAGTTTTTCTTCTTTCCAATATCCTTCAGTACGGAAATATGTTTGTGGGATGTATCTTCAGTGTAACATCTGAAATTGAACCAGTACATAAAAAATAATGAAACAGGAAAGCTTAGTTTAAATTAGCTTTTAAATTCCAAGCTTTATACCTAAAGATGGTATTAAGTCATCTTAGCTAAGATGCTAGAGCTTAATGACTCTGTTGTAGGCAAAACGTACGGTTTTTAAGTTACGCTAATCTGCACAGAAAGCCTAGGGAAGAGCCTAGGGATTTACCGTGGAGCCAGGCAGATACACACAGCATTTTAAAAAATGCTGGCTACCATCAGATCATGCTACAGCAAGCAAATGATAACACAGTCCAGCTCTTTGAACTGCCAGCTAAATTCAGTTTCCTTATTTACTGCCTTTTTATTGATGCAGTTTTGCTTCGACAGTTTGCACAACAGTCCCTCTTCCCCCTGCTGTAGGGATGTGTTGTGTTTAGTGACCCACTGAAATCAAGGCTATCAAAACACATTCAAATTGCCACTTATTGCTAAGCTTCATGTTAAAGCTATGATAACTCCTCCTACCTCAGAGCACACTGCAGTATTCCCCAGTTTCCTAATTCATTTTTGTAACTTCTATTTCTGTGACGCTTTTGGAATTGCATATTTAAACAAAATGGTTCTCAATCAAGAATTCTCAGGCCAATTCTTCATTTTGAAACTCTAGTATCAGTACCAGCTTAACCTTTGTGTTTTCTGTGGGCCAGAAAATACAAGTTTATTTCAGTTGCATCTTCCTAAAACGGTGGCTTTATAACCTGAGAGGGATTTTTTTGGATTACCCACTATTAATCTGCATGATCTCCAGGGAGCATTTACTTCTTCTGACCACCCAGTTTCAGTCACTGGTTGTAAGTTCTTGAATGACAGTTGCAGAACTGAAGCATCTTTCAAAAGAGGCCAATTGCTTCCTGGAGAGAAGCATGCAGGCTTTGAGTGTATATAACAGGCTTATTCGCAGTTGTGTTCTAGCAGCCACAGCATGTTAAAAGACAGTGACACTTCAAACATTTGTTACTTAAAAACATTATGCCCAGCAGCACAGAAGCAGAGTCTTGCAGGTGAGAGAGTTGTGGAGCTTAGAAAAGGAAACAATTTGCACAATAAAATGTAGGCTACTTAGCACACATAATAAACTGAAGCCAGTCACTATTCTAGAGTCCCCTTACAAACTCCTTCACAAGCATAGAGTCATTTCAGCATGTACCGGGTCACAAACCCCCTCAAATTCCACAACAAAAAATGTGCTGTCAAAGCTTGATTACTTGCTTATTTTTTAACAGCTAGGTCTAGGTTAGATCTCAAAAAATGTCAAAAGATCTGGTATTTGTCTTTATGTGTACTTGCAAGAAGAATGAGTTCTAACTAAGGATCTGGAATCTCCTTTTTTTTTTGTTTTGCAGAAGCGTGCACCATCTACCCAGAACGCATATCACATCCTTGAATTAGCTCTACTCAGGACTGCCAAAATAATTTGGAGGACAATGAAAGACACTGAAAATCGCTGGAAAATAGAGGTTTCAAGGGGGAGAGAGTGCAGCAAGAATGAGAATAGACAGAAATATACAGTGGGAAGTACCACCATGCACTATGTAAACAAGGCATCAAGGCCTGGGCATTCAGCTAGCACTGGCGTTTGCGTCAAATACATTTGGTTGAACTGAGGCTTTATCATGAAGTTGTTAAGGAAGTTCTAGGTAGAAATAAAAATGTTATAAGTATAGGAAAGTAGTTATCAGTGTAAAAAAAGGAGTAATTCATATTCCCTTAATCTATAAAACAGATTTTAACAACCACATCAGCATGTAAACCTGTAGTAAACATTTATAGCCAGTGCGGTTGTTCCACCACTGTATGAACAATATCAAGATCTTTCTTCAGCAGTTCTGTATACAGCATGAATGTAGGTGTCTTGTATGTGTAAGTGGGAAACAAAGGCAAGACTCTCTTCAACAGAAGAGTTAGGTAAGTGTGCATATCTCACAAGGTTTGCAAGTATCTGCCTATGTGCCGTGCCTCTATGCAAGTATTACCTATAGTGCAAAAGACTAGAGTGCTAAAATTTGTGTTGTTAGCCTGTACACCTTCACAACCTCACTACTACAAGGTCTGAAGTGCCAAAGGATACACCCCACCAAAAAGCAGTTCATCTTCCATCCCAACACTGGATATGTACAGTAGTATATATGATGATTTGAAAAACATCAGTGAGGAAGCAAAAAAAAAAAGAAGAAACACTGCCGTTTGAAGCCATACTGTAATATTTCTGACAGTCAAGCTTTGAGGGGACAAAACGAACATCTAGAGGGCCTCAACAGAAAATGTCAAAACAGTAATCTGTCTGATGCGGTAGCAGATAAAGCTGAGCATTTGCAATATACTGAAGCACATGTCAGCAGTACTCCACTCTGATCTGGACAGAGATGCAGAGAGAAGCTTACAAGACTCTATTCTGCAGTCAAAAGAAATTGCCTAAAAGCTTACATACCAGACACAGTAAATTTTGCAAGCCTACATGATTATGGTGCTGCCACCTCTTTCTGGAAGTCTACTTCAATCAGGCTATTTTGAAAATCAGAGGAATATTAGCTTTGTGGAATGAGTGATTTAATATGAGTACAGTGATTCAGAGACCTACTCTAATGGGAAGACCATGGCATCACCAAGCTCTGTCTTGGAAATACCCAAAAGCAAATGCAACAAGTGCAAGCACATGACTACATTGTTTATGGTCACATTTCAGAAGTAGCCCGTTCTTGCAGGAATGCATTTTTAACAACTAAACCATTACAAAAAAAAAAAAAAAAATAAAAAGAGAGAGAGTGAGAGAGAGAGAAATACCCCTCTTAAGTTTACACCATCTGCTTAAGGGTCCACTTCAGTATTCTGTCTGATAGGCTTTGGAAGAGCCTTGCTACAAATGCTGGCATTAAATGCTCATTGTGGTCAGATGTCCTGCAGACTTTTATTGCACTAATACTTATGAAGTGAGATGAACAAGTAAATTCCATTCCCCTCCCCCCCCCCCAAGCACTGACTGGTAAATATGTAAGAGCACATCTACAGATTCATCAGACATTGCATACCATGTGCTGGAAAGCAGCCAGGCAGATTTGGGAGGGGCACATTCACAAATTAAAAATTTATCTATTTACAGTCATGCAAGACTGAACAGCAGAATCAGACCATGTCATCTGAAATACCTGTCAAGCCACAGGACTGATAAATACATTCATGGCTTTCATCTCATACAATACTGACAGCTCAATTACCCCATAGTTCCTTGCTGTCTAGTGACAGGCTGCTACACAGAACTGAAAGACTAAGAGAAACATAGTACTTTGGCAGGTAAAACCCATAGGCTTAGATGAACATAAATAAACATACTTTTTGCACCATTTATCTTGCCTGTCTAATGCAAACTGTCTCAAAATGCAGCTATTCTGAGTACATGATCAAGCTTCTCCTACTCTGAACATGGCAACATCTTTTTGCTCCAATATTCTTTCTACAGCTGTGAATAATGACTACTTTTCCCAGTTACTGACAGAACAACATCTAAGTGCTGTTATTTACTTATAAAGATGTGATGGAGAGCCTTTCACTTACAATGATTTTTCCCATGCTAGCTAAGAGAAACTGATTAAAGGAATTCCAACACCTGCTCTTCTGCCTAGAGACAGAAAGGCACATCACAAACTTTTGGAGATGAAAGGGAACATCACCAGAAGACACTCCGTTTAGCCTTGAATGGGACTGGAGCAAAACTGATAGGATGAATACAACACAGACATAACAAGAATGGTTGCTCTTCACATGGATGTTATTAAATCTACTAAGATGTGTGTGTATGGTATCAATCATTTGACAACTGACAATAGTTGCAAGGGAGATGTATATCATTAACACTGCATATATCTTAGCATTCTACCCATATTAGATCAACAAAAACTACCAGTATGAAGTTCACATATGCCTATACAGGGACTCCAAAACAGAGCTTGGTCAGTTCCCAAGAAATTAATCTGCCTTATTTGGCAGCAGATTATTCATAGAGGAAGTCTACAAAGATACAAAATTTTTATTTATATTTCACATTTGTCACTATTTTTTATATACATGTGTGTGTATACAGAGACACACACATGATTCTATAGATTGTATTTAATGTAGCCAGTTCTTTCTATACCTACGTATCTATATTCAATAGTCTCAAAAAACCTGAGCTGTGCCACTCGATTTTGATGGACCAGAGAAATTGCAGTGTCCTCATCAGAACTTCTTTCCCCTATTACTCATCCTCGGCAGTGTAATACATTTAATTCATTAACATTCAGAAAGTTCTCCTGCTTCAGTCACTTTGATTGATGCTGTTAATGGTAATGAACTATGAAGCAGAGTAAATGGTGAGTGACAAGATGCTGATACAGCCTCCAATAACACATGCAGAATTAAACAAATGAAGAACAAAAAAAGCCTTAGAACTTACTGTCCAAAACTTTATGAAGTACTGCAAGACTGTAGCAGCAACAAACAGACAGTACAGTAAGGAATACATTAAAAACAGGAGGAAGAATTTGTAGTTAGAAAATCCCACACAATTATTCACCCTATAAGGAGGGGAAAGAGAAAAAGGTTACTATTATATTAAAAAAACAAAACAAAACACACCCCCCCCCCCCAAAAAAAAAACAACAAACAAAAAACAACACCAATAAATTAGTGTTTTTTTTTGCAAAAAAAATATTGAGTTTGTAGTTTGTGATAAAAACGCTGGTCC
>WYDI02009745.1:15896-45977 GCA_009867235.2 Psittacus erithacus
AAAAAAACAAAAAAAATAACACCCAAAAAAGGGAGAAAAAAAAAAAAAAGTTCAAATAATAAAAAAAAAAAAAAAAAACCCCCCCCCCCCCCCCCCCCAAAAAAAAAACCAACCAACAAACCCAAACCCCAATACATTGGGCTTTTGTAGAGCATAATGTGTATGATGTCAGTGGTTTGTCCAAAACAGTCTGGCACTAGTGTTCCAGAAGCACTTTAAGCCACCATTTTGAATGAAGTTTTTTCTTAGGCCAAATGGTGCAGGCCCTTCACATAAATTTTGTCCCCCATGAAGTTCTACAGGACAGAATATGAGCTGGCAAAGCATATGATGCATACAGTCTGGATAAGAAGCATCTCACACACTATGAACTAACTATAGCCATCATGGAAGATAATACAAGCCTCTCCAATTTCAGTGGTTACGAAACGACCCTGAAGCCAACTACTGATAGACTATTCTTACAGTGACAGCAGGTAATACTTTTACTGACTACCGATGAATACAAACTGCAGAAGAGTAAATGTCTGAGTGGGTCTTATGTATCATCCAGAATTGGGAACTTGTTTTCACAGTGTAGTGGGTATCTCCTCTCCTAGTAACAATATCAAATTAAACAAAAGGAAGAAATGCCATTTCTCTCAGGTCTCATTAATGCCAGTGTTTCTGTATAAAGAGAAATTGCATGGTTTGGGGCTACTGGGCCTGCAACAATATGTTTCGACACATCAGGAGCAAGATTTATTTTCACATATTAAAGCCTCAAGAAGTTACGTGAAAAATCAAGTTTTACTTCAAAGCTGCATTTTTGAAGCAGCATTTAATTCATGCAGGATCTAATTCATTATTATTACTGATTTTTATTTTTTTTTAACTTACCATGGACAATGGTGGTCCATTTTCAGGACACATCTGAAAGAAAATTTCCAGCAAGTTAAAGCAAAAAATACATTTTCTAAGACACATCCTTCTAGCTTCTGCAGGTTGGGGGTTGAGGGGAGTGGTGTTAGGTTTTCTGTTTTCTTTTTCTTTTGTTTGCTTGATTGTTCTTTAAAGTATTCTGCCCTACTGTATCTTTTTCAAGTCCTTCTCAATCATGCCAATTTTCTGTACTATAGCAGCCGCCCCTTCACACAAAAAAGACCAAGTGAGATTCAGTGAAGTTATGAACAGAGTCTTTTAAATTAACAGGGGAAGCACTGCTGAGCAACACCACGTAATAATTCATTAAGCCAAGCCAGTTTTATGTGTGCACTGAGACAAAACAAATCCGAAGGACCCTTCAGCATCACACAGTTAAAATATGTTAGCCTGGCATTCATTCCAACTTAGTCTACCTTAGGGCTATTTTTGCTACCTTTTTTTGTTTGCTCCTTCCTTGTTTGTTTTTAAAGCTAATTGAGGAAAAGAGCAGCACAGTGGGTAATCTGAACAGTCACATGCCATTTCCATCCAGTTCTAGTGTAAGGACAGACACTAGACATTTCAGACACACAGTCACATCCACTGTATTTGCTAATAAAATAGATTTTAGCCAGAAGACATGTATTAAGAGTCTTCAGTTAACTACATTTCCTCAAGCTCAACCTACTGAAGCCTCACTCACAGCTTCAGTCTTCAGTGCTCTCAGACTTGTCTGATGATTCAGAATCAAGCTAGGGAATAGCAGGGATGTCTTTGAAATGGTTAAGGCATGCAATTCCACTGTCAATCTCTTAAGATTTTTAGCATTATTAACAGCACACATCTGTTTCAATGCTGAAAAAAATCAGGATATAATAGTTCTATAATAAACATTTGCTGGTGCTGGTATCTCAGACCTGCCTTTCCTTGTTTTCAATTGCTGATTTTTAATTTGTTTATTTATATAAGCACTGTTTCACAAAGCCTCAAGCAGGTTTCCTAAAAAGTTCTGCCACTTTGGAAAATGAGGCAGCAATAAGAATATTACACCAACAGGAGGAACTTTGCTCTTTCAAAAAATCCAAGTACTGAGGGTCTGAAAGAGGAACAGTAATAAAGGCTGTTGTGCAGGGGCTGACACACCAAAGACATGAACACACTGAAGTGATGATCACAGGAAAGACAAAACCCCATCATTTCAGATACAGTAACTTACATGTCACATGCAGAACAGTGGTGGCAGCGGTCAGGTTTGATTAGCTGGCATCGATCACAGTATCTGATTGCTGCATTTAAGTGGCAAGGGTCAAGTCATTAGAACTTACTTAATTTTACAAAGGTTTTCTCTGTTAACATGAACTGAATCTTAAAGAGCTTCCTGACCTCCCCTACCACAGCTGTTCTTACAGGCCTTCATGTACCTACTCGCATGTATGTACTTCTGATTTTTTTTTTTTTTTAGCAATGTAACATATGAAAGTATTTTAAACACTTCAATCTATTACTACTGTACTGAGTCCATTTCCATGTACTCTTTGGCTTCCCCGTCTTCCTGTCCTTCATCCTCTGGCACTGATCCCCTATGGCTTGCTTGCTTTCACCTCTGGACAGGTTACCCCGACAACCCATTGTGAAAACATGTTCTTTCAGCAAGCCAACTTTCTGCATTAGCTTTCTCTATCCTCTTCACCAAAGAGTGATCTAGCAGACTGTTCAGTAAATCAGCTCTTCCTCATCTTTCCTGGATATTTTTAAACAAGCCTTCAGGCTCTTCTCAATGGAAACAAGACACCAGCACAAGCAGTTTGAAAGGGGGAGGAAAGCTGACACCTACACCTAAGCAGAACTGCTAAGAGCTGGCAAGAGCTTCCCAGACCACTTGACGAACTTAGACTGGGATTCCCTTAAAGGGAGGCTTAAATTCAAAAAAGCCAGGTGTCCTTAGACTTTGGAAAGTCACAACTTTGGTAATAGTTATTCTGATGAGTTTATGTTTTTGGAAAACTATACAGGGTTCCTAGTTTCAAGAAAGAGAAACAGATTTATATACATATAAAAGATTTTTTTTAAAAAAGAATATACATAAGACAGCAGTTTCACAGATCATTCACATACAAGTTGGAATCAAAATGCCTATACATATTAAAAGCAAATACAGAAATAGTCTGTAACTAGCTTTGAACTGAATTACAGATGGGAATGGAATAACATTTATTCGTTCTTAAATTCTAGCCTTAAGTTTGACGTTTCTCCTCTTGCTGAACTAACACCACTCACAAAAAGAAGTTTAAACGGGGGATATTAATGATTATAAAATTGAGTGAAAAGTTTATTTTTCTCTATTTCTAGCTGATTTAACTGTATTTCTTTGTTGTGTTTATTTTTATAGCTATAATTAGAGATAAATGTTATCAACTATCTGCTTATTAGAAATGGATTTTTTTTTTAACTTATAATTAAAGAGCAGCTCCATGTTGAGATCCCCACACAAAGAACTCCCGTTTCTCTTGGGGGAAAAAAAAACCCCAGTCCAAACAGATAACAAAACAAGGTCATGGCCTTTCAATATGTACTTAACAGATTGTTCATTCAGTGACATCAAATGAATTTCACTGAATTAACTAGCAGCTTCAGGAGCACAGAATTATCTTAATATCTCACCTCTCGATGCTGTTGTCGTGTAGATAGGCAAATCTTTAGCAGCTCTTCTCAAAATCTCCTGCTGGTACTCTGGTCTCTCTTCTTTTTCATATTGTTCTTTATCAGCTTTTGACAAACAGAACTAGGAGGGAGGGAGAAAATGGAACAATGGGAAGAAATAATTTGTTACTTTTCCTTGGAGCTTGACTGGAAGAAAAAGATCCCATGTATCTTATTCCTAGGTCTTTGGACAACCCCCACCCACTGACCAAAAAGCCCCACATACAGGAAGAAGACTGCTACAGAAATTACAGGAGATCCTTGAAACTCCACAATAGTCCTGGTCAGATTTTACAGAAAATAATCTTTATCCCTGTTCCATTATCTACAGCATTTTCCCTTCAACACAAATGAAGGCAGAGACTTACGGTGAGTTTCAAGAAGGCACAACCTTTCTTTAATTCCTGATGAGCATAAATTAAGTGATCTGTGAACAAGAGAAAGATGCAATATTCCTTTGCTCCTACGGGGAACTAAAGTTCTCTTATCCCTCTTTCTCTGACTTAGAGAGGGGTACAAGTCAGAGAAGGCAAGAACATGGTGGGGCAGAGGGCAGCTTCATGGCTTCAAGCACAGAAGCTGAAAGTGTGTAACTGGGATTTTTACTTGGGTGTAGTCAGCATTACAACTTCTACTTTTGTAGTCAGCAAAATCCAGGAGCTGTATTGAAAGCAACTTCTCCAAAGCCTGTACAGTTTGAAAAAGTTTCAATTCTGAGTACAGCATGAGTAACATTCCTGTTAAAGCCTCACACTAAAATGTAGAGCTTTACCAGAAGAAGCTGGAGAACTTTTACTCACTTGTAAAACACTTTGTTTGGTATTCACTGAAATTGTGCGCTTTACCATTAAGCTCCACAAAACCCCATATGCTGACAAGCCTCAGTGGAGTGGGGGCTGAACTCACTATTTTCTTTGTATTTTTCTCTTCTGAAGCACTTTTAAACTCTGAGCTTCCTGCTGGACTACAGGAGCTCCTTTTATGAACACACAAAGTATTCATGGAAGTGAGTGGAAAATCCTGTGTGCAAAATCCTGTGTGCGCACCTGGAACAAAAATTTGCTTAGTGTGGTTTAATACCATGATACTTTCCTACCAGGAACATGTATATGACTGGTTCACATGGATTTTCCTCTCATCCTGTACTTTTTCCTCTTTTGGATTACAGTCAGTTGGCAAGCAGCAGTAAAGACTCCACTTACAGAAAGGAAGAAGCAGTAAGACATTGCTGAATTATTTCATTACCCAGAATGCAAACAAGTTGCCTCATATCTCACAGAATCTAGTTAAGCCTCCTGTTCCAAGCAGCAGTGTCCCAGTTATTGAGCCTACCCACCATTCAAAGGTGAAACATGAACCACAATCCCCTTATAAATAATCAGAAACAAGGACTGATCTATGTGAAGGGTGAAATTAAAGTTTAACCAAGAGTCTGACCTAATTTTTCAACTGTAGTATCCAAGACAGATGTTTACTCAAATATGGAAACTGAAGATGCTTACATCAAAAGTTTAAGGCATATATGAAGCATCATGCCAGAAAACAGTGGTGCAATATTCCATCCTCCCCTCTGGCCTTGTGAGTCTGCTAGGTGACCCACTGCCTGTCTCCATGGCCTGCAGTCAAGCCCAGGCTGCATTAAAAATGAAATACTGCTTCTAAATGACATTTCTACAGCAAACCTTTAATGCACAGAAAAGGAATTAAATCACAACATTTAAAACATTTTAATTTCTTCAAGTAACATTGTAATCATAATATTACTCCAAAAATCCTGGATAAGATTTTGGTTTTCTGAACGGCTATATTTCTGTTTTAATTTCAGAAATTCATAGGGCCATGAGACCACAGTCTCTTTGGACAACAGCAGGGTATGTTCAGAGACACCAAAAGTTGTCTGTTACCACATAGCTAACAGAATTTTCAGTGAGGTTCCAGCAGTTTTTATTGAAAACAGAAAGAGTCCCTTTGTTTCCTTCCTCTTTCTACATCTTGTGTAATGTTGATTGTTCTTTATTATGACAAATGTACAGGGATTACACTAAAACAACAGCAGCTGCAGAATCTTTTTTTAGTCCAATAGTAAGATCACAGGATGCTGATTGTTTTGCAAGAATGGCTAACTTGAATGACTAAAAATATATACGTTTACACTGTCATACAATAGGGAGATTCTGAAGTCAGGCTTTGTTTTTAAGTATAACCAGCACAAATTACTCATTGCTACAAGAACAGAAGGGTCTTGCCTAGAAAAAGGGCTGGTAGTTTTTTTTGTTTGGTGGTTTTCTGTGTTTTGTTTTTAATGTGTGTTTCATTGCTTGTTGCTGTTTGGTTCCTCCCTCCTCCCAGTTTTTTAAACTAACTGTAGAAAACTGCATTAGATCTGATCTACTTCCACACTTGCTATAGGAAACATTCATTACATGCCACATGCCCAAACCATCCCTTTCACTCATTGAATATGAAAAGTTTGCTACAACAATCATTGTAACTACGGAATAAGTACTATCAGAAGTTTTCTATTATTGAAGAATCCAAGCAGACAGTAAAAGTTGCTAGGATTAGCTTTATGATCAGTTCTAGTTCATATAGCTTTACCAAACCTAGAGTAACACAGTTCCAATTACATTTGGAACCCTCCCTGGTGCAATTTCAAAGCATTTCTTCTCGTCCTATTGCTTGTTTCGTGGGAAAACCGACCAACACCCACCTTGCTACAACCTCCTTTCAGGTAGCTGTAGAGGGGGATAAGGTTTCCACTGAGCCTCCTTTTCTTCAGGCTAAACAACCCCAGTTCCCTCAGCTGCGATTCACACGACTTGTGCTCTAGGCTCTTGACCAGCTTCATTCACTCTTTCTGCTTAGCTAAATAGCAGAACAGTCTTTAGCTCTTTTCACTTTGTATTCTGTAGCTTAAGATGCAGATCTCCAAGCTATAATTAAGCGCTGCAGAGCAGTGTTTGCTTTTCCTTAGAAGCATGGTTTAAACTCTTTTCAAATATGTTTAAAGTTGGCATTACCACTGAAAGCCAGCCTTACCAAAAACAGAATAAAAATTCAACCCCCACAGAGTAACCAAAGCCTCAAACAGTTTAGCCAATTTAAAAGCTTGATAAGACCAAGGAAGAAAAAAGAAATATTGTAAATTTAGGATGCCAATATTTAATCCTTACATACACATACCTTAGAGAAAACAGAAAACAAGGTAACCCATCTCAGGCTTACTGCAATTAACACCATGTTTTTTTCAAACCAAAACTTATGGTCATCATGTATTCTTCTGCCATTATATAAAGCTCCTTTATGTATTCGCTTCTCAATTGTCCTTAAACCTTAACCCTTGACTTACTAAGTTGTTCAGTTCTCCAAGTTATGAAAATACACTGCATACCTACTTTTTGTCACCAAAACAAAGGTCAAACTGGCTAAAAGGGAAATATAAAAATGTTGTCACTGTATTTGGTTTTAAAAATTCCAAGTTTCAAGCAAACTACTTCAGAGCAAAGCACTGTACATGACTGTCAAACTTGTGATTAATTAAGTGCACGTTTTGTATGAGGAAATGTCATTACACAAAGTATATGGTATTTTAAGAGTCACTTGATCATTTTCATTCATGATACACTGTCATGCTGTTCTATTTCTGATAATGAGAAAGGAAAGGTGAATCATGCAGCACTGCAAACAAGTTTCATCACTGAAAAGAGTTCAGCTATTTATAAAAAAGGCACTGACATTTTTCTGATGTTATATTTACCTCTTTAGAGGGGGATGCAGGAGATGTGAAAATTGTCTTCCAGTAAGACCATACAAACATGAAAAATGACAGATGAAAAATCACAAGGTAGACAGCTGCAATAAAATACAAGTAAAGAGTTTGGTAAGCATGGCTGAAAAGAACAAGAAATAAAATCCCTCATCTCTGATGAGGGCTAAACTATTACACTTTGAATCACCTGATAAAATTATATTAAACCCTTTTCCCTGAATAGACTTAGTGCTTTAGCAGTGCTCACTTAAAAAAAAATTAAGAAAAATAATCACCAAATGTGACAGTTGTTGTTCCTCAAGGAAATAATATGCTTTTATGTATGATTCCAAAACAGACTTTGAAGGAAAAAAACCCCAACCCACCCCCAAAACCAAAAACTGAACACAGCTTCACTTGTGACATGTGATTAACCTTTCCAGATGAAGAAGTTGCTACAATTCTGCTCTAAAGTATAGTAAAGTATTTGATAACTGACCTATAGAATTCAATTTATTTTATACTTCTAATAGAAACAGTGCAGCACTGTGCCATTTTAGAAGGCGTTGGTCATCAACGACAATAAAAACCCCAAAGCAGGGGTTTGGAGAGGACTGCACTCCAAGATGAGAGCTAGCTGTGAGTTAAAAACTGTCTGATTATCTTCTTTCAAATCATCATAGAAATATAAGCTGGAAGAGTCCTCCTATTACAGTCATGTGGCAACAAAATGTAGGTAGCTTTAGTAGGGAGCTCAATCAATTTATGAATTGGTCTGCATGATACGGTTGCCTTAAAGACCAGAAACAGACCTTATGACCCAGGCAGTTTCTTCCAATCTTGTTTTCTCGAAGAGTTTGTTTTACCACTTGTAAAGAGGAAACAGATCAGTTGTGCCGGAACAGCAAGCCATAGAAAAGAAGTTGTAGTAAATATTTACATTATCTTCACTTATATTATCTTCAGTTGCAGGAAGAAGGAGACTTGACCTACTTTCCTGTGCACATAAAAACATTCTTTTAAGCTGCATGATGCACTTCATGGATGGTAAAACAGGCTCGAAACTTTGAGAACTTCCAACAGCTCAGGAAATGTTTGTGCAGTCACAGAAGACATGGTCTAACTTATCTTTCAGGGTTTTCATTGCTTGTTGCAGTGAAAACAAACCTAATTTGAGCTTTCTTCAGAGAATTACGCTTTTTACCATTGCCTCCAACTCCTTTAACCTTACAGCCAGATTTGACAAATTTTCAATTGTGGAGCTGACCAAAAAAAGCAAGAAGCAAAGCCTTTTTCAAAAGCCACCGTAAAACTGTCATCCCGATACAAAAGAACTTGTGTATCACTGCAGTAGGCACAGCAAAATTAGAAACTGCCTTTTATTAAAAACATACTGTACACATTCAAACACAATGCGGTTAAGCAATTAAAGAATGAGAGAATAGTTTGGAAAGAGGAGAAACAGACACAAAACTGGAGCGACATCAGCTGCACAGATAGGAGCTTTGGGGGCTAAGAGGGTGAGAGGAATTGAATAGAAGGAAAAAGGAAGTGCGATGCGGGGCACAGCAAAACAAACTCGCAAAGTAAACAGTTCCATTCTGTCCATAAAAATCACACCAGAATTCAGATTCTTTTGAAAGATTATTTTTAGAGCACACACAATACTTCAAACAGCAGAACCTCAGTATCTTGTTGCAGACTGTAAATGCCCCAACAATAGAGTGAATAACAAGCACCAGTGCTGGTTGCAGCAAGGGTACAGGACTGTGCCAATGTCATCAGTATTGACTAGGAACAGGCAGCTGCTAAACTGCTTTTGCACTCTTGCAATAACTGATAACTTG
The DNA here is from genome assembly GCA_009867235.2 of Psittacus erithacus. Classification (NCBI taxonomy): domain Eukaryota; kingdom Metazoa; phylum Chordata; class Aves; order Psittaciformes; family Psittacidae; genus Psittacus; species Psittacus erithacus. Next base: position 25,095 of record WYDI02009745.1, read on the forward strand.
CAATCTGTCACTGTCATTAAAAGCCATTAAAATGGCTGGTCCTCAGTAGCCAAACTGGGGCAACTTAAGGAAGAGTAAGACTTTCATGGCTGTTCCAGTGATGGGCACCACTCAATTTGGAGCAAAAGAGCCTGCAACTGGCAGTCCATACTGGCCCTGCACTGAATAAATTCTTGCTTTTTTTTTCCCCACTCCTGTACTGCCATTCCTATTGTGATTACAAGTATCATGACAAGTATTTCCCAAGAAATGAGAAGGAGGGAAGATACTGGTTTTGACAGCTTTAGTTTACTTTGGCAGTTCATCTACCCACCATTATGGGTAGCAGTATGTCCTCTGCAGACTACTCTCCAAAGCATCTTGGATCAATTTCCAGTACAAATTTAAACCAGGCTCATTCCTATTCAACTTATTTTCTTGTAAGTACAAGCTACATGGAAAACACGTCAAAACCCTCAAACCCCAGTACTGGCCAGTTTAGCCAGACAGTCATGAGGAAATCCTGGCAAAGCTAAGGGAATCCAGGATTCTTGGTGCCATGTTGTGACCAAATGAAATCACTTCTCTTTAAAGGCACTGATGTATATCAGACCATAATTTATGCCCTCAAGAGGACAATGTCTTAAGACATGCTCTTAGAATCCTCCTAAACTATGCTAACCTCTCCTAAGATATGCTGCTAACAACCTTTTCTGAATCATTCTAAAATTACATCCAAGACAGTCATCAGATTGCAGAAAGATGATATGTAACAGAAGTATATTATATTAAAAGAGATGCAAAGTTGAATTTATTCCTCTATCCTAATGAATATAAATCTAGACAAGAATATGAAATTACAAAAAAATAGCCTTAATGATGTGAATAAATCGCCACTAATTTAATCAAAAGTTGCAATTAAGTACTGGAAATAAAAGGATTTGAACACAGTACATTGGAATATGAAGCAAAATATATTTCCTAAGATGCACATTATTGACTTATGCAGCAATGTTACTGGTAGCTTGGCCTTTTGACTCTTCTGATATTATTTCCCGGCTATTACGATTAAGCTTATAAGAACTTTATAAAACTTACTCCAGCTTTCATTTCAAACAAGGAAAAAAAGAAAAAGAAAAAAAAAAAAGACTTCACAGCTCATTTTAAGATCAACCTCAATATTTCAATAAAGAAATTCATGCATACAGGATGCCTATGATGTGCTTTAGAATTGAAGGTGCAAGAAGCGTGCAGGTGACAGCTGTTAAAAGTCTCACAGTCAGGTTCCATTGATCCTGTCAATCTCACTAATTACTCAGACATTTTTCTTCTCTGGCAGGTTTAAGAGCATTTGTTTCAGTCAGACATGCACCACAATGGTATTAAAGCCAGAGATCTGACTATGCAACACCAACATCACTGCTCTGTCACATTTCCTTAACTCAGATATGGAACTTGTCTTTCCAGAAGAAACTAGAAAGTAAAGCTTATTCATAATACAGGTCAACAGGAAAGCACAGCAGAATTTGCAGGATTTTTTAAGTAGGTGAAGCACAGCTGTGTAATGCGATATAAAATTCCAGAGGAAGACACAGCTCCCATACTGAACAACTTGCAGTTTACTTTGGAGATTTTCCCTCTCATCTTCTAATGAAGAAGTAACAGGAAGAGGACAGATTCCTTCAAGGTTCCTTCCTTTCAGTGTTCTCCTGGATGTTCCCCACCAGGAAGAACACTGCTAGATTACCTTCAAATTCTATGTTCTTCTGCTAAAACATTTAAGAGATGAGAGCCTCTTACAAGTCATCTCACACTCTGAAGACAGCCCTCTACAGACAGTCAAAATGCAAATCTATGCCTAATTTGCCACCCATGTACCTCCCCCCCCATAAGCTGAAATGAACTCTCAAATACCTCATCAATAACTTGTATTTCTACAGGAAAATGAAAGTAAGTTTTATACAAAAACCAAACACATTTTGAACCTCTGGAATTGAATCACCCTTCATACTAGTTTTCAATTCACAATTAAAAGTGGCACAGAAAGAATGCTAGAAACTTTTTGGTCAGTTTGTATCTCTAAGTACTACCCTCTGTGACATATACATGCCAAAGCCAATATGAAGATTTAAGCACACTTTGTCAAAACAGGCCTTAACCATCAACAACTTAAAATTATAACGTGCATCCACCTTTGAAATGGTTGTGGTTCTGCACGGTTCCAACAAGTCCTAAAGAATGGGGCTCTTAGGAATCTGGTAAGTTGTTTGGAAAATAGCAAACTGCAGAACAACAATTCTTCCTCTTTCGTAAGTATTTCAGGTCACAGGGTGTGTTCAGGAATAAACAGAAAATGGATGTGTGAATCTGCTGCAGTTCCTTCTCTCTTATCCTTTTTCTGTTCTTAGAAAGCACCCATTTAAAAATATTTGCAAACCTAAATCATACTCACAGGGCTTGTCATCATCCCAAGCTTGTGGTACTAGAAGCTAACCAGACTCAACCTCACAATATTTACCTTGATTCTTAGCACAAATCTACTTGCTACACAGAGCTGACATATAAAGGAGTATATTTAACTTCTATGTGCCTTAAGACTTGCGTGCAACAAAACTATTCACATCTTTAAAAAAATAAATTAAAATTTACCTTTTTCTGCAGTTGAAGAAATAGTAACTGGAAAAGAAAGAAAAAATATGTGGTGAGTAAATGCATACTGAATCAAATGTTTGGCTAGAAGTGAGATACGAGACAGCTGTTTTGTTCCAAAGTGTACTTCAGGTGTTAGCAGAGCTCCCCTAACCCACACTGAGCTAAAACAGGAGTCAGTATTACTGTGGACAGCCCTTGAGGCTTGATGAGTCAGTGGAAGAGTTGAGGCCGTCCAGTTCCCTGCTTAACCAAGTGAGCACACTTCTTTTCACAGACATTGATTAGATCTTAATTTATGCATGCTCCCCTTCATATACACACCTAGCAAAGTTTTCTGAGTCAACAACTAAGCCAACAGGGGTACCACTGGAAAGCAGAAAATGAAATAAAACAAGTTCCTACAGAAGTCCCAGTGGAATTGTGTTACATGTAACCTACTTCCCTCTCAGTTTTTTCCCATCACTTCTCTTTTCCCATCACATCCTATTTTTGACTTTTTTCCCTTTATCCGAATCTTTCTAGTTAAAATCTCTCCACTTCCTTATATCCTACATCCTTATCTCCTTGTAACCCAACAGCAAATTCTGTTGTTCAAATCTGCCTTGTATACTGCCTGGCTAGTAGTACATTCTCCTGCCCTCAGGCTTCTCCAGAACCTTCACACTTTATTCATCAGTTCAGGCAAGATGCTTTAGAGAGATCTACTTTACTTATTGGGTGGCTTTGTTTTTCCTTAGACACTGAATTCCTGAAATTCAACAAGGAAAGGATCTTTTCTTGACTCTTCATTTTATACAGCAAATTCTGGTCATCAGCACAAGCAAAAGGTTAACATGACACATCTTGCCTACTGCAGTTCACCTCACTCCACACTGTCTCTTCTCTCTCAGCTCTGACATTTCTACAGTCATAAGTCTGCGTGCCAGTTCAAGAGCTTTTTCCTGATGCACATAAGAGTCTTAAATCTGCAGGGCTTCAGTGTGCTTCAGACTTCCTTCTGAAGGGTTACTTAGGTGCGTGTCTCACCTAACTGCAGATACCTGTAGTAAGAGGGTCTGCAACTATGTTATGCAACCATGTCTCTTTCTCTAGTCAACAAGAAGCACAATGAGAAGACTTTTCCATGCATAGATGACCCTTTTTTCTTCAGATGTGTGGTTATGGTGCTGTGCATCGCCTTCCCTCTTACCCTTATCCTTTCGCCCCTTCCTTAAAACATACACTTGGTACCCTCTATCTGTCCATGGAAGCCTCTGTGAAGTTAATGGAAAAGGTTCCAGTCCCTTCTACCCACAGAAGAGAGACATTACCATCTAGAATAGAACTAGGCTAGCTCCAAACTAAAGGAGGTCAATCCTAAAGAACATCTTAATTTTACATTAGGTATGCATACTTGCATATCCTCCTCCCCTGTTTCTGTCCGCAACAGGGATACAATCTACACAGGAAAACAGACCTGAAGCACACAATTACCTACAAAGTATGCATGTAAATGTAAAACCAGGTCCTGTTGTGTCATGGTAGTCTCAGCACTACTCCACTGCATGCTACAGAAGTCACATTATTTTTTAAAGCAAATCCCGTGGTTTTGCTTGTAATTTTAATAGTGCGTTATTTTGCCAGTTAACACATTTTCAACTACACAAGGAGAAGATAAAATCATTAAAAAGGTGAAAATTAAAACAAGCTTGCTGAGGAGGGTTGTTTGCTTAGCTTCAAAAAAAGAAAAAAAGCCTAAAAGTACTTTAAATGAAGCTTACTCTTTGGCCCCTCATATATCTTAAGTAAACATATCTGCACACAGCTGGACAAACACCTATATCCCTGGACAAGAAATGTAAGAAAGTTCTTAATTATCCTCTAATGGGAGAACATTGTTATCTATAAAACTACAGGAAATTTTTGTATGCAATTCTGATTAAAGCACTCCATAATCTGTAGCCTTACTTCTGTTCTCAGCACAAAACAAAACTTAATCAAATTTCATGTTTGAAGACTCAAAAGAATAAACAGTCTTTATAAACAGGGGAAATAAAAAAGCTTAAGATGGCATCACCTGTGACACTTCATCAAAAGGATCCCTAAATAAGCCTCATAAAAATTAATTAAAGATTCACAGCACCAGGAAGATAATTTTCTCTTTCCGGCCTTGGTCCCATGTGTCAGAACGCAGTTATTAGACTGTGCAGAACAATCTTAGTTTGGCAAACTCCTGCGGTTTGAGGTAAAAGCCAATACTGAAATGCTTGTAATTTTCATGCCGTCTTATCATCCTCAAAAGAAATAAAACCAAAAGATGACCTGTTCTACTGCCTCAGAAGTTCATGCAAGTGTTTCTCTTTCTTATCCCTTTCACTGTTGTTATTCTCGTTGTCAGACAGATTAAATAAACAGCAATCCTACTACTTGAGTCCAAATTCACTCAGCAAGTGGCAAACCAACAGTTTTACAGGACCTTCACACTACCAGGCAAAGCCTTCCTTTAAGTGAGTTAATATTTAGCCTTTACATAAAACAGACCTTTATTTGCTAGGCTGCCAGTAAACAACCAGCTTTACATCATCAGGAAATCACTTCTAGCTTTTGAACTCTAGCACAGGAAAAAAAAGAACCAAACCAAAACCAACAAACCAACCAACAAATCACAGAGCAAGCACATTGCAGCCCATCATCCCTAGCCGGTAGTTTAAGTTACCAGTTTAGCTTTCTATTGCTTGTAACCACTTCCCATCAACTGGTTACAAGACATCAGCTTGCACTAAATTAGTACCACTTTCAGTTTAAACACTTTTAAAACACAGGGGAGGGTGGGATGCAGGGAAAAAGCAGCACTGCCTTTTTGCTTATTGATTTTTCTTTTTTTAAATAAAATAAGCACTGCACATGATTTATATGTTAACCTAAGGATGCTACAGCTATACACTAGATGCATCAGCACAAGTTAGTGCCTTCAGCACTGCAGTCAACACGAAACTGTCAATATTTCAGAAACTTAAATATTGGTTGGTTTTGGTTTGGTTTTTTTTTTTTTTTTTAGAATTTAAAAATATATCCCCATGTCAGTCTATTGCTCAACTTCAAAAGGAAATGTAAAAGCAAAAATATTTTTAGGATTGGCTTTTTAATATTATGTTTCTGGTTTCTTGAGAACTTACTATGAAGTTCTAGCAAGATACTGCTAGGGAAGGAAAAAAATATGACTGGACATTGAAAGCTGCAGTTCGCTTCATTACAAAGAGCTCAGAAGCAGGCACTTGTGCTTACACACAGTGAATTTCCACTACGGCCTCATAATTTCAAAGGATTCAACATCTCTGTGTTACAGCACCAAGCAAGTTGAACAAAGCGAAGGAGTCCTGTCTCTTTTGACTGCAGCGCAGAGTTTACCTTGGCTACCTCAGGATTTGATTTGCCCTTTGGGGTCAAAACACACAAAACTAAGTATGTAGTTTCACTTTCTACAGAATACTACCTCCAAAATACATGATACAAACTTTTATTAGGCTGGATTCAAATGTACATTTTAACTTAGACCACTCAGAGGACAAGAGGAAATTCCAGGTTTGACTTTGAAAAAGGAAAAAGTTGTCTTAGTTTCCATTTAGACACCCAGCATCACCTTTGGCAAAGACAATTTTCCTTCATGACCCTAGTTGTTCATTACACCTTTTTCCAGATACTCTTCCTTACATTGTTGTCTGTTATCTTTCATCTCACCTACGTCACAAGAATGAAAGAGGCAGAAGCCTGCAGATTATCACAGGAAACAATCCTGCAGCTATAGGGACATCATTAGTTGCATAACAAAGGGGTCTGGGGAGAAAATAGCATTTGTTGAAAGGATTCCTCTTGGAGTACAAACTGACAGAGCTGCAGATTTCACAAAGCTTTGGAAAATTTTTTAAGCTGCTTCAGGGAAACCTGCAAGAACATCTTGGAAGAACAAGCATGTTTAGGGAGCTGGTTTGCCTTCAGTTTCAGGATTGCTATGAAGTGTTCAAGCACCTTCCAAATCACTGCATATTAGGAAAACCCCCAAATCTCTCTATTCTGAGCCAAAGAGGTGCAATGATCTGCCAAGACCTTGCAAGAGGCATGCTGAAAGATGACACATTCGCCTTCAGCCTTCAAAGGAAAGAACCCCACTGCTGTACAAAACCCACACATCACATCTCCCTACTCCCCTAAAAGGCATATTCCAATTAAAGTCAGATCTGCTCCCTGCAGAGCAAGAAATTCAATGGCAACTAATGCAGAAGCATATAAAAGGGAAGAACTGATCTTGTTACTGATATGCTATGTTTATTTCTGCCTGTGCCCTCCTACAATGGCTCCTAGCAGGAGTCATACCCCATGTATTACAGCCTTTCCGTGAATCTCAAGGGTAACATTCACATTTTGGCTGACATTCATCACGGGTGGGAAGAGTGATAAATGTGCAATTGCATCCCTTCACCAGATGTACAGCCTTTTCTTAGTTTTTAAGGAAAAGGGTTAAAATACATTTATACACGCATACACACACACACACTTCCATAAGTTACCTGTATAGAACCTCAACAGAAACTCCCCACAGGAGTTTCTGCAAAGCCAAGCACCACAGACATTATTCAAAGTATTTCATTTGTTCTGAGAATGGCATTTAGTTGAAAGTATAACAGATTGATGCTAACGTAATTCCCATTTGCAAATGCAGACCTTACTCAGAAGAATATGGTAGAAACATTACTTAGTGACACAAGTGGGGCAGACAATGAGTGAATTTCCTTGAACAAATACTCATTTGGCTTCTGTTACAGGGCAGTGCCAGAACATTAAGACCTTAGCACCTCTCCAATGTTTTCTAGCAGCTGTAATTCTGTCACATTTCCACACTGAGCAATTTGTTATTTCCTGACTGGCAGATACCCACTAGGTGCTTTCCCCGCTAAGCAACAGGGAGTTGGTTTTAGACAAATGAGTCAAGATGACTGAGTTGACAGCATCAGGTAGCCAAAAGACGCTGCCAGATCCCTGCCAAAAGGCTACGGGGGCTCAGGAATGGCACACATGACTTGCCACCAGCTGGAATCAATGTCCTCTGCAGAAATTTGAGCCATATGAACCTAGAATTGTTTTACCTTCACATGATGCTAGCCTGTTGTATTTTTTTACTCCAGATCTCTAAGAACATGACACAGGCTTCCCCCAGCGCACCACCAGGTAGTTCAGAAAGTAATACTGTATAGAACAGTGAGGCAGGAGAGGTGGCTCCTTCATGCTGTACGGCATGAAGAAGCCCCCACTGCCACAGTGTGCTCCTTCATGCTGTACGGCATGAAGAAGCCCCCACTGCCACAGTGTGCTCCAGTGGTAGCAGTGCCTGGGGCAGCTGTGCAGCATGGGTGCACCACTGCCCAGGTCTAACACAGCGCTTGTCTCAGAGGCACAACCGGTGGTGGCCAACCCTTGCTGCAGTAGTGTATGAAGACACCCCTCCCACCCACGTACTCACTCCCCTATGGCAGACAAACATAGCAAAGCAAGCACTTGGCTTCCCAGACACTTCAGGTCAGGTTTCAGCTACCAATGAAGGCAAGTTTGTATGACCACAAACAGCAGGGAATTACAGTGATGAAAGGTGAATGGCAGTGAATGGCCTCTTGCTGTCCTGGGTTAGGGAAAAGAAACCCTGCCAGGGCCATGGATGGCTTAAAGCAGTGCAGCTGTTTGCACAAGCACACACACGCTGTGCACAGCAACATCACTGGAGCGAGCTACTTTGAGACTTCAAGGGATCACAAAATCATGCCTTCAAAGACACTGCAGGGCATGGCAGTGGGGAGAAATCTTGGTTGGAGGAAAAAGGACGAAGGACATGCAGCTAGGGAAGAGACACCTTGCGGCACAAGGGATGCTCTGTTGTTTATGGCCATCAGATTTTCTGTGTTCATGATTGCCATGCCCATTACTACAGGACCCAAAAAACCATTATCACAGGGAAGGGCAAAATGAATTAATATTCCAAGTAAGGCAGTTCAAGCTGCACTGCAGACCTTTTTCTGTTATCAGGTATCATTACTATTTGGTTTTATGGTTAAAACAATGTTAATGAAATTCTTCAACTAAAACAAGTAATTTAGAGCAACCTGATGCTTGCTGCCCAGAAAACATGCTCTAACCATAATAATAAAGGAGCTTTTTATTTAGCTAAGGTCTTTTCAACCTCAATGCAGACAGTACGTGCATAAATACAAACAGGGCTACAGCAGAAATTAGCATAATCAATGCAAGATACTCCTTGGGTAGTGCGTTACACTTAGTAATGAATTAAGCTATGACAACTTAAAAGATTTCTACCATATATTCTGGGAACAGTAAATTCTGCGCTACCATTTCCACAGTTCAAAACCACAGCTATGAAGGCAACAGACTTCTAGAACCCACAAAATCCTACAGACAGCTCTTTACCTCTGCACCTACAAAATATTCTTGAAGGTTATACCAATGGTCTCCTAATTGTCTTCTCACTGAGGGTGACTGCAAGCTTTAAATGATTTCAAACCTGACAGTTACACTTGGATAGCATGCAGAAGGAAGTGTTGCTAGGTCTAAACTTCAGTCTCTCGCTTGTGTCTGCACTAAGAACCTCAATGTACTAAGAGATGGATCAGCCCAAACAACTAAAGGCTTTTTCTACATGTGATGTTAGCATTCAGCTGCAGCAGTGTACCAGGTTTGTTGCCCCTGAAAAGCACTATTCACTTTCAATTTACCATAACTGCCCAAAGAAACCTAATGTACCTTGATTTTCTTAAGCTATTTAATCACTATTGCCACTGCTCATTCTCTATTTGCATTTTGACGGATTTTAAACCCTAGCATTACTTCTACATGCTTTCCTCAGCTGCTTACTCAAATTATTGTACTTTCTTCAGTCAGTTCTTTTCTCCCAAAATTCTACTTTATCAGAACAATAACAGCTTTATCGCTCAGTAGTTTGGAAGTGCTGCACATAAATTGTTCTCAATATTGCCTTTAAGCTATGAGACATAGCCAAAAGAAAGCCTGGTTTCTTCTTGAAAGACAAAGAGAGCTTTTACTTGCATGAGTCAGTGAGCTGTGCTCCTCTGGCACATCGAGGAATAGGAAAAACCAGAATGGGCAGAAAGGCATGGAAACTTGAAGCATCTGAGTGGAGCTAGCTTATGTCCATGTCAGTAATTAATTACATTTGCATTTGAAGGATGAGTATTTATACTCAGGCTGGCCAGATCAAGCTCATAGTTACACTCTATTCAAGTATCTGGATATATGAATGGATATGTGAAAGGTGTTAGAAGTAACTCCAGTGGTTCTGTAGTTGACACTGCTAGGACACTTGCAAGAGGTAGGAGAGACAAACAGGATAGTCAGCTGGTGTCGACAGAGTGCTAGTGTCATATGTTGTATGAACTGTCTTATACATATGGCACAAGATTAGCTGTTCGGTAGGTAATACTAGAAACCATGAATATATTTAAAATTAAACCAAAACAAACAACCCCCCCAAACAAAAACTGACATACAACCATGCTCATAGCAGACTTTTTCAGGTAATTTAGGACTCAGTATTTCTTTTTGGGGAAAAAAAACCCAACAACCAAAAACCAAACCAAAACAAAAAAAAACAACAACAAAAAAACCTCAAACAAACAAAAGAAAACCTCAAAAAACCTCTTCACTAACATGCAGTTGTGACTACCAGTCAATACCTGCCTTGAATATTATGCTCACTTAAAGCGAGTGTCCTATGGCTCAGAATATTACCAGTAAATCCATTTACTTCAACTCCAGACAGATGAAACTAGAGCAACAGTCCTTATTTGGCTATTCCACACAGCTGTGAGGTGTGATGGCAGGAGAGCAGAGGCATCAGTTCCTGAGGGACAGAAATTCCAGACAGCTGCTGTGACCTGCAGACATGAACCATCCATCAGTGGTGAGAACCATCAGAACAGTCAGGATCCTCAATGTTAACCAGACATCTTTCTTTGCGTTTGGCTTCAGACTCTTCCAAAACCAGTTGTCTCCTTACTTACTTACTGGCTCTACTTGCAACAAATGTTTCCGCAAATATTAGGATAAAATCTCCTTGCAAAACTTTCTGGATAAAAATTACCTTGCAAATCTCATTACAAAGTATTAGGCACTCTGTTTCCTCAGAGAAGGATTCTGCTACTGCCAAGTTCATTGGGTTATGGGAGAAATCAAACTGCTCAGCAAACTGCCCAGGGACCTAATGCCTGAGAGGAGGAGTCCTCAAAGGAAGTTTTAAGTTCAATTTTTTTTGTATCCATTGGACAGGTTTGATTGGTATTTACCACCTGAAATTAACTATGTAACTACCTATGAGAAGCGCACATTTTCTGTCAGAAACACATTAACAACCTAGGAGCCAGCAATGCAATTTACATGAACACCCATCAAAATATTACTAAGCCAAGCTTTTGAATAGAGTCCTTTAAGAAAAAGTTTTGTTTTGGAAAACATGCCATTTAAAAACATGGCTGTTAGTTGTAGGAAAGATTTCTGGGTGGGAAATTCATGTCTCAAACATACTGGACTTGTAAATACTAAAATTTCAATACTTTATTATTTTTAGTGCTAAAATATTTATGGAATAAATAAAGCTTCAGAGAATTCTCATGGTTATTTAGAGAATCTGTCCATACATGGCTTATCAAGTTGGTTGATAATAAATGCTGTCAACTTTTGATGCAGGAGGCTTTGCTGATGGCTCTTCTTGCAAAACAAAATGTCACTCATTAAACCTTACTTGGACTGAAACATCTTGGAACAAACCTCGACTGTAGCTAAAGCTACTTCCTCTGGTTTCTTTGCAAAAAGGAAGAAATATCCAGTGACTCCTCAGGAATACAATAAAAGCGTGCTGCAGAGAGGAAAAGCCATCAGGGATAACAGGACAGAAAGTTTTAGCTAAAGGACAAGATCAAAAGGACAAGTTTTTGTTGCACCAGGTCTCATTTAATTACCACACAACTTAAGAACATGAAAAAGTAACTGCACAAAAACTGCATGAGCCACTGAAAAGGGATTTTTTGATACACCAGAAGATCTATACCAAAGTACTTCAGAGTACTCAGGAGAGGCAAGCATACAAAAGAGCACAGCCTATCATTCATATAGCTCTCTTTCAGTAAATATTGCTTCCAATAAATAAATAAAACCTTCAAAGCTCACCTGCCTGTTGCCAGTCCACCACACATGCTCAGAAAGCATTAACTCAGGACTCTGCAAAAAGGTCACCTGAAATACTATAAATCCTAATGCAATCTGTGCCAAAGGAAGAAACAGTGCTGCCTACTACATCTCAGAGATGCACTAGAGGTAACTAGAGGTAACACAGCAAGACTGGCAAACTGCCCAACAATAAACGAGTGGAGTTTGATGCATGCATGACACCTACTAAAAGAAGAAACTCTTGCTGTCATCTTCATAGGATATCACATATCATAATACATTTGCAAGAATATCTGCATTTTCAGGTGAAATACTGGAGTGTGGTCACTGGTGGGAAATGATGTTTGTAAAGAACAAGAAATTACTACCACTGGTTTAACATGCAAGTCAGAAACCACACTGAGTTACGGAAAGTTAGACCAGGCAAGCGATTACTTCTAAACATCTGTGATTAAGTGCAAGGTGACCCAAACCCTTAAACCTGCTGCCTCACAAGAAGCTACACAGAAACATAAACTGGGATGGGAAAAGGAGGTGCAGCCACTTGCCTAAAGACTCCAGAGAAGGCATGCAGCAAGAGGAGAGCACTGTCACACAGTAGGAAATGAGACTACCGCAAAACCAGGCAGCTGAGGCATGGCAGCACCTGATGCCCTGTGTGTAACCAACAGCTTTCCTAGACCATCATTTCTGCTAGTAAACAGATCCTTGTCTCCAGTACTGATGGCTCCTTAGCAATAGTGTTTCCCAAGTGGCTCTGCAGCTGTGGGAAGCAAGGAGAAATGTAGGATATTTAAAAGTTTGAGAATGTCACATGGCATAAAAGAGAAAATGACTGGATCTAGTGCTCAATGGCCTTTAAGCTTCCCTTTGTTTAAATTTGTAATGTGTTTAAATTATAAAAAGTTCAACCCTACCCTTTGCACTACTTGCTGCTTTAGCTTTATCTCAGCAAGTATCTAACCTGCAACACAGCAAGTAATAACTCAGTATGTAATTATTAGGCTGAACTAAAGCTTTAAAAACAAAATTATTTTTTAAGACCAACAATATGAACCATAAGGAGCAGTAAATTACTCTGACAAAAATAAACACACACAAAGCATTCCCACAAAAATCTTATGCACAATTTGCATCCTTGTCCAGATACTGTAAACAAGGACCTGCACGTTACTGCCACAGGATTTTTCAAAACACAACAGAAACCAAATTTTGCTCTGTTTTGGGCTCCTTTGCAATGTTCAGGTAAATCTGCATGTCACAAACCAATAGACATGGAAGTCTTCGGGTATCATCAATCCCAGCATTGTGAAAACACACTTCACTTCACTGGGTTTTTTTAATCCAGGCATCACAAACCTAAAAGCAATGACTACTTGTCAAGAATGGCACAGTAACAGGTTTTCTGCTTTCACACTATAACAAGGCAATAGCTGAGGCACTTAACATAAGTTTTAAGCCAATCACAAACAACTGCAAGCCAGCTTATAAAAACCTGTCTCTTGAAACAAATCATGTCTGTTCCTCATAAGGCTACTTAGATTTAGTGTAAACGTTGTTTCATTCTCTCTGCAGAGGCAGTTTGCTTAATTCCAGATGAATTATGACTTTCATCTCTTTTCTTTTTTTTTGTCCCAAGTAGGCAAAAAAAAAACGCCAAAAACCCCCCCAAAACAACCCTACAAAACCAATTCCCCCCAACCCCACATGCAGCTATCTGCCTGATCTCTCTGTAAATCATATGACTAAAATGGTTCTGTGCTTCACATTTAAGACAATGCTGCACCATATATAGCAGAGAGCTGCAGAAACTGCAAAAGCAAAACATGCTGCTCTTGTGATCTAGTTTTCTTCAGCAATCTTGTAAGACAGTTTTAATAGTCGACAGAGAACATGAAGAAGGAACTGATGAGATATTTGCTCTTTCAAAAAAATAAAAAAAGAAAAAGAAAAAAAAAAAAAAAGAAGGAAAAGCAGAGGCTTGAAATGTTGCAGAGGAGGAATTTGATTTTTTGCACAAATAAGAGAAGACAGTCAAAGGTTATGTAGGAGGCACTCCAGTGAGGATGGGGGTAGGGAGCAGGAGGAAAAGTCTGGTATCTGTCTTTTGACCCAGGCCAAGAGGGTTAAGCATATCCCACAGAAAACAATTTAGTGACAGCAGGAGAGAATATTGAGGAAGTGGCTAAAAGAACAAATGCGTTTGTTGCAGTCAAATTGTCCCTTTTATACCTGATTCACCTTGGTGGAGATTCAGCTTACACAGAAAAGTGGTCTGTGGTTACTTCTCCAATGCTTCTATTAAATTTTACCCATACTAATGACAGAAAAACGCATACTCCTGTCCTGTTACCAGAAGAACAGGTACTGGGTGGGGAGGTGTTAACGACTGAGTTGAAAATTCTGTAAAGGCTTTTTCAGGAAACTCAGGCACCTATGATTTGCAACACTGGTAAATAAAGTACATGTTAAACCAGCATAAACTCTTACCAGTTGTAGGAAACTGCTGAACAAAAAGAGCAGGATAAAAACTAACGTACTGAATGGGTGAAAAATGAATACCATGAACCCTCAGCATTTACAGGCACAATTTCAGACATACAAGTAGGATTTTTCCTACTCCTGTTTTTCCCATCACAGGCAATCTCACATTCCAGAAGTAAAAGCTTTTATAGTGCCATCCAAGTGTTTCACAGGTGTATGAGAACTCAGCTCAGATACACATCTTTGTAACACCGTGAAATCTTTGCTTATGGAAAACACATCTACGTTAACTCATAGAAATATGAGCTGATAAGACAACGAAGTTTAAATTTCAGTAGACAGCAGAACCTGAGGTACACTGCATGCAGGGGGTCAAGGACCTTAAAGTAATGCCTACTGAAAACATATACTTGAAATTCTAGTCCTCTTATCCATAGTGTCTTGCAGGAAAACTGGGAGATTAGCAAGTGGTGAAGTTAAAATCCCTGACTAAAAAGTCACTTTTTAGTTCAGTGTTCTAACTCTAAAGGCATACAGAGAGCTCCTACTGTTGTTACCAGATAAAAATTTGAGATAAGTTATTTTTCATAACCTTAAATACTCGTCCTATTCAAGCCATTTCAAATCACGAACAAAAGCTTGACAGACCACATCTAAAAGGTGCTCAGAAAGTGCTGCAGCAACATGTGACCAAAGCTACAAGAAAAGAGTAACACCACAGGCAGAGCTCCTGCTTTGGCTCAGATACTTGCTTAGCTCCGGGCTTTCCCTGAGCCCCTTCCCCTACCCTAAAGCCATTCTGCCCACGGACAAATTTCAGTTAAGTTTTAAAGCTTGGTGTAGACTTCACACTAAATACATGAGTTTCACCAAAGCTGCTGGATGGGTAGAAGAGAAAAGCCCATACTCCCTGTTAGGAATGCTCTGAGCTCAGGCACTCATTTTCTGCCTGGCTCCCTGGCAAGCCGAGCACCACCAGACTGGCCACTGCACCACAATTCTTTTGACCAGATGGTAACTAGAAATTGAGGAAGGATACAACCACTGCAGAGCTGTCAGGAATGGCTTAGCAAATACAGGAGAAAACTGATGATGGAGGGCTAGGGCTGGGTGGGCACTGCAGATAGAGGGCTGGGAAGGAGAAGAGGGATGGATTCCTTCCACAGGCAGGAGAGCAGGGAGAGCAGACAGAAGACAACTCCCCGAGAAACCAGGCTGACTAGTCCTGTTGCTCTTGGAACCATTCTTTCATTAGAGGGCTGCCAAGAGAGCAGATGTCATGCCATATAAGGGGCACACGCCCACCCGTCCTTATAAATCAAGATGACCTATACAGTGCAAAGCACCATGTAAGAACATAGATAATCTACCCACTCGAACTCAGTGTCTGGTTTTCTAACACATTTGTATTCAGTCTGAGCACCTTAACAGGAATTCTACTTGTAATAACAGAAAGCTGCTTATTTAGGATGAACTGAGACACTGCAGCACAACTAAGAGCATCCAGAGCAGTTCAATTTCTTTATTTGGAAATTCACAAGAGGCACGTAGTTAACTGTTACTAACAATCTAACCTGTTTAGTTTGCTCTTCCTTTCCTTGAAAGGTAACCTTTTCTTTTTCCTACGGGAATGCTTTTAGCATGCTTAACATGCAAATGTTGTACTTCAGTGCTGATACCTCAGGTTTTTCTGTAGTTTGAAATCAGAAGTTACTTGACACAGTGCTGTTAATATCACCTTGCCATTTCATGATAGCTACTACATTAGCATTTCCAGTAGAGATTTCTTATGGAGGAAGCAGATGGAATTACCTTCTCCCTATTTATGCAACACTCTTCAAATTGGAAGATTACAACAGATCACCATGTGCTTCTAGTGTGGACTGTGCTTTGGGGAAATCACAGCTATCTCCCTACTGACAAGAGCTACTGCAGCCTCCTGAACAGGAGGAACTCAGTTTGTATCCGTTAACATGAAGTTACATATTCTAAATTACATACTGCATTGTTTACCAGGATTTTAGATACATTACACATGATTAAAAAAAGCAAACCTTTCTGCAAATAGATGCTATGAAACGAACACACAAATAGTTACTCCCTTAGCTTTCAAAACCATGTTTTTCCATACTTCGTGGAGTTTGGGACACAAAAACATTAATACATTTACAAGACCAGCAAATCCATAAACCAAGCCATTCTCCTTACAACTCCCAGCCCAGGAGAGGAGAAGAGTCAGGATGGCGCTTTTCAGAACATACAGTTCCTCCTATGGTAGTAAAACCCTAACCTGAACAACATTTTTTTTTTTTTTCCCTCAATAAAACCAGCCAATAGATTCCAGCTACAATCTGCAGACAACTCGGCCAAAGTTAACTTCTCTTTTTCTCAGTGCAGACTGCACTACCAGTGTTTTAGCAAAAGGGTTGCCTGGAGGAAACAGGCAGGCTTTACCAGCCAACTCCTATCACCTGCGTCTAAACAGTGTCTTCTGACCAGCCTCCAGCCAGTCTTCATTACAGCCCATCACCTACAAAAACTTTTGGGATAGGCAATAAGATACAAGTCACCCATAAGTGAAAATGAACCACAAGAGAAGAGCTCAACTCTTTCTGGGCTTCTGAGGGATGTGCTAAGCAGGCAACAATCAGCCCAATTCACTAACAGCATAATACAGCCATTGTTTACAAAGGCAATGTTAAAAGCAAAACATGTTTTGATAACAAGAAAGAACATATGAAATTGATTTAAACTAATGAAAAGCTATTTTACAACATCCTTCACGCATTTCTAGGTGCGTTTTCTTGCAAACAGAGCTCTGGGCAAGTCATGTGTGAAAAGATGAAAAAATGTAAGAAGTTACTCATTCATGTTTTTCTACTTCAAAACGTTTAAAATGAAATCTGAATGAGATGTTGCCTCCAGTCTTTTGCAGTTCCTTCAGCTAGGCATGTTCACAGATTATTTCAACTCTGACATCCCCTCAACTTCCACACATTTTATGAGAAATGGCTGTTTTCACCTTTCCAATTAGCTTAATAGCCAATTTATCTGATAGATCACAACCAGACTGTAATGGTGGCCTAAATAAGCCAGTGTTCACCAGCGTACAACAACTGGCTGTTGTGCTTCAGAGAGCTGTAACCAAGCTGGCAGTTTCTATCGGAGGAAAACAACAGACAAGCTTATGAATCTCCTTTCATCTTATCCACACCAGTCATCCCCTGTGTTCACAGCCAGTATGTAAGTAATATAATTTAGGGTTATAGAAGAAGCATAATCAAGTAAATACATACTAGTAGTGAATTACAGAGTAAGACACCAAAAGCAAGATATTAAGCAATATGTAAGCACTCCAGCAGAGGAGGGTGGGGCAATCAGCAAAGAAGCAAAACGGAAAGAAAAAGGGTGATGTGATGAAAGAATCAGCACAATTTTACCATCTTCTACTTTATCAGTAATATTTTATGATACTATATTGGCTTCCTACTTGATTTACTGACTGAATATATATGTTTAACTTGTAACATATGAGCACAGACTATAAGGAGAAAAAAAACCCAGAAGAAATAGTTGGAGAAGCAGGCTTTTCTCTCTTCCGGTTTACTTGTTAGCTTCATGCCTTAACAGTTACCTAATCTTTGAGAATAATCTTTGGAAAAAAATAAAAAACAAAACAAAACACCCAAAAAAACCCCAAACCAAAACCACTGGTCTGTGCAAGTTTCAATTTCTCTTTTACTCTCAGTATTTACTCAAAATCTTTTCTAAAGCTTCGCTTCCTGTGTCTTTCCTTTACCCAGGCACACATCAGCTGCACACTGTGCCCTTTTGCTAAAGCCACAGAAGTTCAACAAGTCATCAGACTTGCTTTTGCATCCATCATACATGAACTTCTGCAGAGACAAGTGTCTCCTCATTCATTAGCTGTGTGCTAAGGGCACATCCTTACTGCTTGTCATAGTACATAGTGCAGTAGTTCTCAAACAAAAATAAAACATAACTGGCACTGTGAGAAAGTAAATATACCTGATAAGAACCAGAAAATGCTGCATTTTGCTATAAAACCTCTCTACACGGGTTTGAACTCAACTGCAGTGTAACAGAAAAGCACACAAAGTAAAAACACAAAAAACCCCAATCACAACCAAAAATACCCAAACACAAACCCGTTTCCTCTCCCTTGATATGATGACCTTTTATGAGGTGTAAACGAAATTCAATAGGTTAAAAAGAAACCAAACAAAAAAACCCTACCCCAAAATCTTCAATAGAAAAAAAAAATCCTTTGTCACCAAGCATGATTTAGACAGGTAACAACAATAAAATTCAGTGACAGCAATAAAAATCAGTAATTTTCTTATTGAACGACCACTTTTTTCCTTAACAGTCTGTATGTACAGACATTAAGAACGAAGGCAATTTGTGAGCAGAAAATGCCAGATGTCTAGAAACCTGATTTACAGATGAGAAAGTTCTTGCATAAACAGAAGCCAACCTGTGCAATGATTTTCACACAAATGAAACTCTAATGAGCTCTGAAGGGCTCTTTGCAGCATCTCTATGCCTGGGAAGGAAAAATTATTCACCGGCACCCAGCCCTGATCCACTAGATGATCAAGACACTGAGCTGGAAGTTGGGAGGGTGAGGTCCTGTTCCAAATTCAGCCAGTGACCATCTGTGAGACTCTGGATGAGTCTCTTAATCTCCAAATTTTCATTCTTTGGTTAAGAGAAGAAATGCATAGTCCTAATCTGCCTTTGTCATACCAGTTAACTTGTAATGGGTCCAGAAAACCTTTACATCACACCTGTAAAATGTGAGTCTAACCTCACACAGCCCCGACCAGGACTACTCCAATCACCCATGCCACAGAACTATTAAACCCTGGTATCAGTATTAAAATATGGTCTAAAACTTGTTTCCAAATGCTTATAGTTGCAAGCATGATTTTCCCAGAAAACTCGTATTTACTCACACAGACAACTAAACCATAGTAATCTGGCAAGTTTTGGATACACTGACATATTTGCAACTCTCTCATTTCAACATTTTGCATAATATCTCAACAAGCGTTATTTTACAATTACATTTCTACTATTTTAAATCCAAGTAACTGTCTGTGGTTTGAGTTCCAGTCCACATAAAGCTAACACAAAAGACTGTAAAATATCATGGGCATTCTGAAAAGTTACCTAAAACCCCAAGTCCTGCAGAAAAAAAAAAAGTAACTGATTATTTTTAATGGAAGGATATCTTTGCAAGTTTGCCCAGAGAGAAAGCATACGCAAGCCTCTTACAGCTAGGACTATCAGAGCACATATTTTAAACTAATAGCAGGAAGTATGAGGGCCTACAGACACTACACAGACCTATATGTAGCTCAAAATAGTTCTTTATACTTTCAAGGTTTTTTGTTCGTTTCAGCTCCCTTACTTAAACATGCCAAACACCCAGTAACGGGTTCCTTGTTAAGACTTGAAAACAGTGCAGGAAAACTAAGTCTGACAAATAATGCGCACCGCTGTGCCACTCCTTTTACCCTGCCCGGAGAAAGCCAACATTCTCCTGAAGACAGAAAAGGGTAAATATCCTGACTGACACCTCCTGCAAGCCAGATTTACATAACGCTGAGCCCTAGTCCAGAAAGCCTTGACGCAGCCTCGCAAAACCCCATAAGCCTTAAATCCTTTCTCCTGCCCGCTTAAGTGGGATGTTTTCAGCCTCATAACGCTTCAGTGACACTGGGCTTCTTAATTAGTAAGGGGGCGGGGGAGGAATAAATACACTTACAAAATCGTCAAGGAGTTATTTGATACAACAGGAAGACGGAGTAACAACAAAAAAACAGAGAGGGGAAACTTCTCCCGGGGAAACATGAGGGAAAGAGACCCCACAGGGCTGCGGAGAGGAGAGGACTGCTAGACCCTACTGCGGTCCCTGTCCCTCACCACCTCCCTGAGCAGGCTGCCCCCAAACTAAGCGACCAGGACTCCCCTTCTGAGCCTCCTTCTCCATCTCTTGCTTCTCCACGGGCGACCCCGGGCCGGGACCCCAGCCCCATGAGGCGCCCGAGGGCGGGCTCCCACAGCGCTCACCCGCGGCTCTGGAGAGGGCAACGAGTAAACCCATCCCCAAAGGAAGCGCCTAAGGCTCGGAAGGGGTGTATTCTCTTTCCCGCCTTAGGGAAAGCCTGAAGCAGGCAAAGGGAAAAAAAAACCCGCCGGGGCGCAGGGAAGGCGGCCCCGGAGCAAGTGGGTGGAGAGGCGTCCTCCGCGCCCGGCTGGCAGCCCCCGGCGCCCGCGACCCTTGCCGTCCACTCACACACACACAGCTGCACCACGTAGGCGTAGTACGACCAGGCCACGACCAGCGCGATGAAGGCCACGGGCACCCAGGCCAGCACCTTCTGGCAACACTTGAGGACGTGGGACGGCGCCATCTTCCCTGCCGGGCCACCGCAGGAGGCATCAGCGCCGGCGCTGCAACGGGCGGCGGCTGCAGCTACGACCGCCGCTGCAGAGCCGGCCCCGGGCGGGCGGGCG
>WYDI02009746.1:0-11004 GCA_009867235.2 Psittacus erithacus
CAGGGGCTTGGAGCAAGCTGCTCTAGTGGAAGGTGTCCCTGCCCGTGGCAGGGGTTGGAGCTGGAGCAGCTTTAAGGCTCCTTCACACCCAAACCATTCTGTGACTCCGTGAAGATCAAAGCTGAAAACAAGCACCAACACTGAGGGAAAGGTGAACGTTTTTTAACTTTTTGAAGGAATTACATGTGAACCAAACCCGCAGATATGAAACAACTCCTGTCTCAGACAGTCTGGGTGCTGATGGGGAATGTCAGAGAGTGTCCATGTCTCAGGGTGTACAGAGAACCCAAGATGTGAGAGCCACAGAGAGATCATGTAATAATTTTATTACCATTTTTATGCTGAAATAGGATACATCTATCAAGACCAGGTTCTTATATGCTTGTATTGCTCTACATTTATGATGGCTGCCACCAGGAAGGTAAATTTCCAGTTAAGGACATCTTGGAACAGACTTGAAAGACACTGAACAAACCAGTTACCTTGCAGAATCCCGTCTCTAACAACAGCGTTTTGGCAGTGCTGGGAAGTAAAAGATAAAAGGACCACAAAAGGTTAAAAAGTAACCCAGTCCCTGTGAACAGAGGCAGGTGTTACCAGCTGCCTTTTTGATCAGCAGCCAAGGCAGGATTTAAAGACACACTCCCCAAAGCAGCAAAACAGAACTGGTTTCTGGGTTGCACAAGTGTATTACACCACCTTGGAGACATCCGGATGTCTGCAGGAAGCTGCAGCCAGCTGGAATCCCCAGGTAGGAGCCCAGCAAGCTGACGGAAGTAGAACGAGGCCTGCACCTAGCTCGCTGAGCGTTTGTTTCAAGTTCTTTCTTCCCTGGTTTGCTTGGAAATAAAACACCTGTCTTTAGAGAGGTTGGCTGTGTATTACTGGCCAGGAAGTGAACCACAGATGGTAAATACAAGCTGAACTTTCTGAAGTAGTGAGAAGGAACCACATCCCAGAATCCAGCAGCACAGAAAGCCTGACTGCTCTCTCAGACATGCAGAGACTGCCCAGGGCAGGGTCTTACAGGGCATGCACTGCAAAACAGAGAAGTTCAGGAAAACAGTTTTCATTTTACATTCCCGAAGAGCCTGTGTAAATGCCATCAAAGTCATGTTAACAGTTCAAGAGCTACGATGTGGTCAGCAAAGCCAAGTAGGAACTCTAAGTCATCTCCCTAATCTAGCACTTGCTGCCTGGATTCTTGGTGAAAAGAGAACAGGCAGCAAACTACAGAATTCCACCAGGACTTCCCCAGGTTTCTCATGGTTTCCACAAGAAACCAGCGATCTGGAACTGGCCAGTCTAGAGGTGATGGGGCTGCTTTACAGCTGAGACAGAGTGAAAAGACTGAGGGATACGAGTCATTTCAAGAAAAGGCTTAAAGGGAAAGCAGAAATGAAAACATCTGTCAAAGCGTGATAAAATCCTGTTAGCTTAATGCCACCAGCTGCACAGAATGCAGCAGCGCTTCTCCAAGAGCTCCTGCGTTCTTCAGTAGAAGACAGGCTGGAATCACTGACATGCTGGTGGGAAAGACCTTCTAGGGATCTCCACTCCAACCTCCTGCTCACAGGGAACCACCTCTAACACCAGATTATCTGAGACTTGACCTGCTCCAATGCTGGAGAACCCTCACCTGTGGTATCTGCCCCAGAGCAGCACCACACTCCTGGGGAATGCATTTTTCCCCTCCCATGTCCAGTCTGAACCTCCCAAGCTGCACCTTGTTCAGCTGTTTGCCACTGTCAGCAGTTTCACCCCATCACCTTTGCAAATGCCCTTCCAGCAGCTACAGGCTGCAAGCACATCCCCCTTTAGCCTCTTCTGCACCAGACTGACCAAGCCTCACTCGCTCCCAGGACTTCTAAGCATCCCTACAGCCCCCCACCGACCCACCCAGTTTTTTAGCAGAGCTGAATCACTGCCGGACTTCATGAAACCTCTTGTGTTCTTAATTTCAAACAGTGTGAGCATTTTAGAGAGTGACTATCAGAAAGCTGACCCTACAATGGAGGATTCCTTCAAGACTCACCAGACTTTAAGGATGAATTATGGCCACCACATTATAAATTACCCAAGTCAGCATTTGCAGTTGCTGCTAGCTCTGACAGAACTATGGAATGTTCATGAAGGGACCTAAGATTATTCAGCCCCAACCCTCCTTCCATGGGCTGGGACACCTTCCACTTGATGTTTGGCCTTTATTCCGTCTTCAATTCCACTACACGAAAGGAATAAAGAAGATCTGGCTCATGTTTTGAGGGTTATCAAGGCCAGGATGGAGGATTAGCTGGAGCCTGACTCATCCACTGCTCCGCATGGGCACTGTGGAGAGCAGAAGGTACAGAAAGAAGACAGTGGGGAGAGCCTGATGGTGAAACACTCACTTGTAATTGTTGTTGATGTCAGAGACGCGCCAGACATTCTGCAAGTCAAAGCCCATCCTCACCAGCTCCATCTCAAACCGGTATTTCACATGGTCTCCTGAAAGAACAGAGCACAGGACAGCTAAGTAGAACTGAGGAAATCTGCATGTCAGCGGCAGCTCCATAGCAGCTCTCACAGGCTGAACAGAAACTGCAGGACAGTTGATGGCAGGGATCTTGCACTGAAAGCCAAGAAGACTTGCCCCTCATGGGGGTTCCTCTGGTTTCAGTTTGAAAGCCAGATCACCTCGCAGTCTCAGGGCATGGAAGTAGCCTTCTCATGTCTATATGGGAGTGTGTGGGGCAGTTAATTTAATCCACTTTTGCCCTTCTGACAGAGGCAGCTTCCAAATGGACATCAGGAAACCCATGGCAGAGTAGTACTGAGCACTCAGTGTGCCTCCTCCTCCCAGACTGTGCTCACAGAGGCTGACTCAGGTTTTGTTCTCTTATGTTTTAGCTCATCTCACAAATTCTGGATGCCTTGGTGAGTATCAAATCTTGTTAATAAATAAATACTGCCAAGCTCTTTGCTTCATTCATATCCTGCAGCAACGATTTCCTCAGGAAGTTTATTTATACTAGAGACTAATACTTTCTCTAAAGGAATGACAGCAAGTGTCTCCCAAATGCTGGTGTTTGGGACACAGCAAGGACATGTAGTCTACCTTCTCTCTATCAGCTTCTCTTAGGTGTCTCCTTCAGCCATACTATTCAACCCTATCCTGCCATCCCAGCCTGTGTTTGGACATTTCATTCTCTCCTCTAGTATCAGCACATTTTTATGTTTAAAGCCAGGTTTGTCACTCATTTTAATCCCCTTTCATTCAAGAAGAAGCTGCTTAAAGACAAAGCAATTGCAAGTAAACTTTGTGGTTCCAAAGAAGGGAAACTCCCAATCCACATGAAAGCACCACCACAGCTCTGGTTTTCTCCTTATGGGCTCAGGGATTGCAGCTGTGCCTGTAAGGATGACCCAGACATCCCACAGAGCTGGCCATGGGAATGGCACAGCATCTCTAGGTGTTGGAGAAGTGGCTGGACTCATACTCATTATGCTGCCTCAAGGCTAACAACATTTACTATCCAAGGCCAGGCCTGCTTGAGCTCACTAGCATCATGACGAGAGTACTGAAAAATGGGAGGTTTTCTTCATTCACAACGGGAAAGAGAAAAGCTGCTTATGTGTTGCTGCCTCAGAATGTTCCTTATTGTGCTTATTACTATTATTCTTTTACTGTGCCTGATATCCAGACACATTTGGCCATCAGCTGGATCTCTAAGCCAGGTACAGGATGCCTCTCAGTAAGGTGAACTTGGGCTGTGGCTACAGCAGAGCTTAAGAGAAAGCCAGATATCAGTTTATGAACAACAGTTCAAAGTGCACTGCAGTTTTTCTGGACAGAAGAGAAGGAAGGAGGCAGGCCAGCAGCCTACCTGGACGGCAGAGATGTGCATGTTGATCTTCCTCATCAACACAGACTCCTAAGCACCATGCATGGTAGGCAAATGCAAAGAGGTCCTCAGGCTTAGCAGGGCGGGCGATGGCTTGAGTCAGCCTCTTCAGCCACTCCTGGCACTGCTTAAAGGTGGAAAAATGGCACCTGCAAACCCAAATGCAAATTCTCCTGAGTAGGTATGCTCATCCAGACAAGGCACACACATACAGCTCTGCTCCACTTAACCAGGAAACGGAACAAGCACCAAGTGTTAGTAACCTTGGCCATGAACAGCTTAATTCCAGCAGCAGCACAGGGGAGGCACCAGAGCTGATCATGGCAACTAGCCTGCAGAGACATCTACAACACAGCAATAAAAGATACCTGATCACTTTGGAGTCCTTGCAGACAATGTGAAGCTGGAACATATCCCGGCACTCCACACTTTCCATCATCCTCAAAGGCACCTGTAAGGGAGAGATGTAGGGCATAACAAAACAACACATACCACATCACATAGACACATCTCTTGCAGCCTCGCTTGCAGGCCCATCATGCACAGTCACAGCTCCTTCAACAATCATGAGCTTCTAGCTCAAGCTACAAACCCACACTGAGGTGTATGAAGCTTCATGATTCAGCACAGAGCCTCCTTCAACAATTACTATTCCTATTTCTATTCTGTCCCTAGGTAGTCTCCCACCTGGGGCCAGTTCCTGACTAAATCACACCCAGACAAGCACAGGAACTGAGCCAAACAAAAGCCGCAATAAAAGATGGCAAGTCAAGACAGCAAGAGAAGGCCTCAGGCTCCCACTGTCTGACTCTTGGTTGTTGGTCTCTAGGTAGAAGTCTCATTAAAACTGGCTTGTAGGAGACCTTAACAGTCTTAAAACTGCCAAGTTTAATGCTTGATTTTAAAGAGAACAGCAAAGAAAAGACTTATTATCTAAAGGAAAACCCCCTCCACCCACTGAAGTGCAGCAGCGAAACAGCAACTGCACGACCAGCAGTAACTAGAGACAGCATCAGGCTTGGCATCGCTCAAGAAGCACAGTACCCATGCCACAGACCATGGGAATGGCTTATGCCCCCCTGCAAAATACTGTGAGAGATTCAGCAGACAGAAAAGGCACATCCAGACTTACATTGATCACAGAATCCTTGAATTTGATATGAAGCCGGTAGTTGGAGATGGCAATCACTGCGTCATTTGCATGGCCAAGGTATTCCACTCCCTCACCCTGCAACACAGTGAATGGGACCTGGAAGGGAGACATCATTCATTCAAGACATGTAGAGTACTTTGTGCACCACAAATGCCAAGAATCACTCTTCCTGCTGCCTCCACAGCACATCTCCTGCAGGAAATCATTCACAGCAACGTGCTCTTCACGCGCTGAGATTAGACAACAGCACGGAACAGCACTGGTACCACCACCCAGTCCCACAAGATGGATCTTCTTCCACGGACGCCTTATGAGCCACCAATCGCCTCCTGACGGATCACATCCTGACGGTGTGATGACAAATGGTGTGCACGCTACCTGTGGGCACTTGGTAACAGGGTCTTGAGTGGGGGCAGAGGGATTTATGGTCCCTGCTTTTGCAGAGAGTAAACTCAGCCCTGGCACAAGTGGCATGATAAAGGACAGGACCTCAGGCACAGCTCAGACACTGGGGAGTGCTCTGCAGAGCTCCAGGCGGAGGCTGAGGTGATCCGCCCCAAGGCACAGTGTCCCACGTGTAATCCTGTTGTGCCCTCTAAATGAAGGCGGCTCTTAGTGGTGCTGCAAGAACCACTGCTGCCAATCCAGGTAAGTAAACACATCTAGTTTTGCCTAATTTCTGCTAAAAAGGCCCTGACTGAGGGAATTTGTGTGGCTGATGAAATGACACTGAAGTCACCTGGGTTAGAATTAAAAAACTAAATAAAATCCAGGTAATCAAGTGTCTGGTTTCCCCCTCAGCCTGGACAGGTTGTGGCTGGCTTTCGAAACAGGGGATGCTGGGCCATGACAAGTTTGAATTTTGTTTTCTTGTATTAAAAAAAAAAGGCAAAACAGACTAAAATTCAGCAAAGTCCTTTGTCCCCAGCCCAGCAGCCTCCTCTGTGCCCTGAATGCCACCAACACCAGGTGATGCTGCTAGCCAGCGACGCAAGAAAAGTCACAAAGATTTCTCGTTCCAGCCAGAGCCCTTTCCCTGCTCGACAGGGCACCTGACAGAACAATTCATTACACTGTAATTAGCACAAGTCAGACCAACTTGTCTTTATTTCTAAGCTGCTTCTATTGCTTGGGTGTATGCTGCCTAAAGACTGAACTCCAGGCTTCATGTGTGACAACTGTACTATTAACTCCTTCCTTAAGTTACTTGTACAAAAAAACCAACCTTAGACTGGCATTTGTCTGAATACTCTTTAAAAATGATAATTATTTGACATTAAGAGAATATACTCTCTTTTATTTCTGCAGTTTATTTATGCATGCTTGCCAGAGCTGTTTTTAGCTGACATGTGTTTCTTCTGCTTATGTGGCTCTTTCACACAGCAACAGAAGGGAGACAGATTAGAAACAGGATGGTAAAACTGCAAGAACTGACAGAGGGAAATCCTGGAATAAACTGAGAAGTGCCCAAATACAGCCCCTTGTCAAGCCTTTCACACTTTGCTTTACCTTAAAGTAACAACTGACTGAAGGCAAGTTACCCTTTGGGAGGGCTGAACTTTATGGTCCTCTAGAGAGAAGGCCACAGCAGATTCCATTCTCTGGGTCATCTCAGCTCAGACTCCTCTCAGTGGCTTCCCCTCCCCAGGGCTGCAGACCTGCAGCCTTGACCCTGTGCAACTCCTCAGCCACATCCACTCCAAGTAAATCCTGCTGTTGCCACATTCCAGTCTTTGCCTTTATCAGCACCATTCACCAAGGTGATGCCAATCACTAAGCAAACCCAAATACTGCAGGAGCAGTGAGAACACACTGCTGAGCCTGGCTCCAGCCATGGGGGGAGGACGATGAGCACTGGGCAGTGTTACAGGAAGCCACAATCACCAGGAGGCTCTGGCTCCCGTGCTCACAATATTGCTTTTCTGCACAACAGCAGCAGTACCCCCCAGGTCTCCTTCAAGGGCTTTTTGCAGTGGGAGCCTGGCATCATATGGAGATTTCTCTTTCCAACAGCTCTGCTGCAGGAAAATGCCAGGAGCAACGTGTACTAGGGCCAGCTCAGCTACTGCATTGCACGCTAGAGCTGCACCGAGCACAGCCCGGCCCCGATACTCAGCCTGTCCCAAAGAGCATCTACCTGCTGCAGAGCTATGCAGGCAGCACCGTGGTTCCTGACTGTCAGCGCAGGCGGACAGGGAACACCCAGCGCAGTGCTGGATTGCATCATGCCACTTCCAAGAAGCAGAGGAGATGCTGTATGGATTGCAGTGCCTTCACAGGGCTGGGAAGGCTGGGCTGGGGCACACAGAGCTGTCATCAGTAGCCTCCACACATGCACACAGAAGGACACAGCCAGTCCAAATGTGACCCACAGTTCTGGCCAGCCCACAGCCTCCAGAAGGTGTCCTGGGCTGCAGAACCGCCCTTGGGTTTCACACTGCCACAGTCGACTGTGACACAGCTGTCGCATCCCAAAGCTGTTTTGTGTTTTATACTTCCTTACCTGTAATGACTCTTCCTCCTTTATGAGCTCTTTCGGTGGGAACAAGTCCTTGGCCTGGATATACTCCAAACTGGGAGGGCCTTCCTCACCCTGAATTACAAACAAAACACATTGAGACAGGCCCCAGCCAGCACGTGTCATGAAAAGCCCAAAATCAAAGATGCTGGATGCTCTTGGTACCCCAATACCCTGGGGATCCCCTGGGCCTGTGCATGGCAATGGCGGTTCTGCCTCCGGACCACACTCTCTGCACTGTAGGACCTAGCAGTTCCTCTGGCTGCTGCAGAAAACCCACAGCACAGTGAAAGACTGAGGCAGGACTCCAAGTCCTGTCTTCCAACTGTGTGGCATTTGGAAAGCCAAGCAGATACCCCTGGACCATGCACAGGATCTTGAGCTAGTGTAATTTGTCACATCAAATGTTACCTCATCACCTTCAGCACCGCATCAAAGCTGACACACTGTGACACAACAGGGTTTTCATCTACAGTCCAGCTTTGACCTACTCTTCCTTCTGTATTGATAAGGACTGCTTACTTTTGGGAGTTTTCATTTTCACTCTTAGCACAAAGGGATCTGGGAAGAACCTGAAGCTTCTTGAGGAGAACACACCAGGGTGAAATGTAACCCTGTAAGAACTGCTCTAAGTGCACCCAATTCACAACATGTCACTGACTGGTGACAGCACCCAGGGCATTCCTCCTTGGGGCAGCCTGACGTGCCCAGAAAGACACCCTGCAAAGTCACAGAGGTCTCAGAAGTGGCCCGAGAGGACACAGGGTTGGAACTGGATTATCTTTAACAACCATTCCAACCCAAACCATTCTATGATTCTATGACACACAGAACTTGGACATGTCACCCTTGGAAAAGTGGAGAGAGTCTCAGTTTGGGGCCTGTGAATCTTTGGTCACTTATGAAGTCTTGGTCCCTATTTTCACCAGCCCTCACCCCACACTCTGTTGAAGCACTGGCTTGCTGTATGAATGAGCTGAGGATGCTTGCTGCTGCGAGCCCAGGACAGTGTTAATTCCACACATAGTTGGTGTGAGTGTGTTTTCTTCAGAATGCCTCTTTGTTCTCTAACTATAGCTCCTCTAGGCTCCAGCATTTACTAGGAAATACTCTGTTCTGTAAGCATTAAATAATACTTTGAAATGAGACATCTTTCTGGGTAAGTTACTCAAGCCATGACCCCAAATTTTAATCCAAAGAAGCGAGAACCATCCCTTTTGGCTCTGTTATATTTAAAATGATATTGAATCCTGCTAAGTCTCTGGCATCTGCTCAAGTTTTGGCATCCACAGGCACAGCCTGGCCTGAAGTGCTCCCTGGACCTCAGACAGGGGCAGCCCGGCCCAGCTCTGCTCAGCTCCTCTCCAGCTCCAGGACATGGGGTGCAGCACCTGCTCCAGCAGCCACTGGTTATCGGGGACTGCAGAGGGCTTGGAGGCCTCTCCTGCCAGCGCTGTGAGGCCGAGGCACTTGCCCAGGTGAGCACAAAGGGAAGCTGCATGCCGGCGTGGTTCCGGGGAGCAGAGATCTCTTCCCATCACCACTTTGTAGCTTGCAAAGAAATCCCAGTGAGCAGCAGGAACTGGAACAAGGCAGCCTGAGCCCTCCACTGGCTTGGGTGTCCTTGAGTCCCTCCTCACCTGCAGCACGGAGACAGGCAGGAGGCTGAGCATTGTCTCCTGCTACAGCCCTACCTCAGGGTACCAGCAGGGCAGTGGGATCAGAACCCTGCTCTCTTCACAAGCCAGCATCCCCTGAAGCCCTTGGAGCCCATTTGGCCACAAGGCCTTTGGGGTGGCAGGGTGGGGGCTTTCTCCAAGAAGGGGCGTCAGCTCTCCTCTGAGCAAGAAAACTCCTTTCCCAGAAGGTATAAGAGATGTCGAGCTCAGGACCCCTTCCTCCTACAATACCACCCTGGCAGCACCAGCACAGGGGGAGGACTTGCACAGCACTGCCTGTCACGCCACAGCCACGGTGGGAGCGCAGAGCCCCCCTGGGGTCAGCTCCTCTCACAACATAATCTTCCAACTCCAGGCAGGGACTGGCTGCAGCCTGCGTGGCGTGGTGTGGCATGGCATGGCACAGCACAGTACAGCACAGCACTGCACAGCACGGCACAGCACAGCACTGCACAGCACAGTACAGCACTGCACAGCACAGCACAGTACGGCACTGCACAGCACAGCACAGCACTGCATTGCACAGCACAGAACGACACTGCACTGCACAGCACAGCACAGTACGGCACTGCACAGCACAGTATGGCACAGCACAGCACGGCACTGCACAGCACAGCAGGCCATGCCATGGTTGGCAGGGCCTTCTGGCCAACTCAACCAGCCATGCGGACACTGCTGTGCCCTTGGGCCCAGGCAGGGCAGCAGCACAGCAGTGACAGGGGTCATGGTGTCCTCTGGGTCCACATGGGAGGGAGGAGAAGGGGATGCCCTTTTGCGGGGGGTGGGGAGCAGGGGGGTGAGCCAGGCCTGGCAGGAGAATCCAGATGCAGCCCGGTCTCAGTCATCACGGGAGCTGGATGGGGAAGCTGGCTTCCAGCCCTGCCTGCACTGAGCGGAGGAGGGTGGGGGGAAGAAAAACAGCACTTACAAAGCAGTTGAGCATGGAGCAGGAAACGCGGCCTGGCAGACTCATGTTCACCTCCCAAGGCGGCAGCTGGGCCGGGCGCGCTCAAGCAGCATCTCCTTCCTCCGGCGCCCTGCTGCTGCCGGCCCCGCAGCTGCCGCGCCAGGACTGCCGCAGCCGCCCCGCTCCGCCGCGCAGGGCAGGCGCATCCATCCCGCTGCCCGCGGCCGGGCAGGTGCCGCCGCTGACAATGGAGGAGGGAGGGCGGAGGACGGCCAGACTCCACCTACCTCCGAAGGCCGCCGAGCGCGGCTCTGCCATGCAAGCGTCTCCCCGTGAGGCGAGACAGAAAATGGAGAGACGGCCGCAGGGATCACCCCTCCCCTCCCCGTCCCGTCCTCATCCGCGCCCCGCCGACGGCCGGTGGCAGCGCCGCAGCTCCCTTCCCGCCGGCCCGTGCGCGGAGCGGGTTGCCGGGAGATGCAGCCCCGGCCGCGCTCCTTCTCCCGCTGGCACCGGCCTCGTGCGGCGGGAGCGCCGTGAACAATAGCGGTGAGGAGGCTTTGTGCCCCAGCCCTGAGCGCCGCCCCGGGATCACGCGTCCGGAAGTCAGTGGCAGCCTCCGCTTGCAAACCGCTGCCTGGGATCCTCCCGCCGGCCCCGACCCCCCTGCCCAGGACAAAGAAACTGCCCTGAGGCTTCCTTACTGCTGCACCATAGAACCACGGGTGGTTTGTGTTGGAAGGGACCTGAAAGCTCCTCCAGCTCCAACCCCTGCCATGGGTTAGAGACCCCTTCCACTAGAGCAGCTTGCTCCAAGCCCCTGTGTCCAGCCTGGCCTTGAACACTGCCAGGGATGGGGCAGC
>WYDI02009747.1:0-38394 GCA_009867235.2 Psittacus erithacus
GATCACCTCCTTCAACCTGCTGGTCACGCTCCTTTTGATGCAGCCCAGGATACAGTTGGCTTTCTGGGCTGCGAGCGTACACTGCCAGCTCATGTTCATTTTCTCATCAAAACATCATGTTCTTATTCATGCATCACGTAAATATCCACATTTTCACAGTGTAACCAACCTTTCAGCACAATCCTGGAGCCTTTAGAGTGAGCATAGCACATAAGCTCAGGATCATACTTTCCGAAAGCTGCCACAGTTGTAATTTTTGACCAGTCATAGGATTTCCAGGTTTCCTTTCCCACATCGAACACGAAGACCTGGAAAAGGGACAGAAAGCTCCTTCATCAGCTCCTAACACTTCTCAGCAGGACGATTAAATGCCCATTAAAAAGGTACATGTCTTGTGTTTCTGGAAACCAGCTTGTTGGAACAGCTTCCCAGGGGAGGCGGCAGTGGCCTAGCAGCCGGGCCGGCAGTGGTCGGCATTTGCAGCAGCTGGGTGCAACGTTTAACCCTGCAAAGCCAAACGCTGACACTTCCCTGTGAACCACATGCACCTATTCTTTTAAAACCTCTTCCACTCTAACGCAGACGATCAGGATAAGGCGGCGCCGCGCGGGGCGCTCAACGCGCCGCTAACAGCGCCTCTACCGGGCCGCCCTCCCCAGCCTCGCCGCGCAGCGGGGGGGGGCCCAGAGCTGCCGGGGACGCGCACCTCGAAGCCGCTGGTGCCCGTGATGGGCTGGCAGAGCCGCGGGTCCTGGCAGGGGCACGCACTGGCGGCGGGGAGGCCCAGCAGCTGCAGGAGGCCGAGCGCCAGCAGCCACTGACCCCATTCCCGCCCCATGGCTGAGCTTCCGCCTCGGGCCCGCGGTGCCGGCGGGCGGGGCGCGCTGGGTACCGCCCGGCCTCGGAGTCCCGCCCCGCGGGGGAGCGCCCCGGGGATCGCCGCCGAGGGGCGGGGGAAGCCCACGGCGGCTCCTGGAGTGTGGGGCTGGCGGGAGACCTTACGGGGTGGTGGCTGTGGGTGGCTCTACGTCCCCCGGCAGGGCCCTGAGCGGCCCAGCTTGGGGAGCCGCTTGTACAGAGAGAAGGCATCTTGATTGACCCATTTGTCAGAGCAACGTTTTATTAAAGGATCAAACCCGGCCAAGGGTGCCCAGGATTACTGTCACGATCTCTAGAAGAACTAGAAAAGAACGGCCTCCTGAAGAGGACAGGGCCTTGTCCTCGCTGCCCAAACCAGCCGTGCCGCTGGGCCGCAGGCGGTCCGGGCTGACACCGACACCCAGGAGCGAGAGGCGCCTGTGTGGCGGGGCCTCACGCCAGGCAGGACTGCTGCTGGCAGGAACACGCTGTATGAGCAGAAACCGTGCTCACAGCGTCCTCGGATTTCTGGTCCAGCCTCTTCTGCCCTTCCAGGCTGAGAGCGGAGTCTGTTAACGAGAAAAGAGGAAAAAGAAGTCATGGGAGGGGGGTTTATCCATTGCTGTACTTGTGTGTTGGTACCGTCAACCCTCAGGTTTCTTACAGTCGGCCACGGTGGCTGTGCTGTGCACAAGTACCCGTTCTGCACTCACCAGCTGGCACGCAGTGGAAGCCCACGGAGACGGGAGCAGTCCTGGTTGCTGAGCAGCCTGCTACGCAGTGTAGAACGGGCTCCATGGAGAAGCATTTTGCTGCTGCCTTCTCAAATGCAACGGGCTTGTCAATTTTGACAAATCTGCGCTGCAGCTTGCAGGCTATAAAACATGAATTCTCTTAAAGCACCTACATAATTTATATAAATTTAAATAAATTACTTTCTGGACTTAATCTGTAGAATTAGCAACAGCTAGGACCAAGGGATGAGCCAACTTGAAGGTAATATGATTGAAGTGAGACAATTTTCTCTCAGTGGCTTAGGCTGTGAGAAAATCAGGCATGTGGGGCACAGTCCCACGGACAGAGGCTTGCCAAATAGGATTTAGGTAGGACACAGGTGTCCTTATCCAACAAGATACATGTGAAAAGTTTGGCCAACTGGCACTCAAATTTACCCAAACTATGACAGCACTTCATTTTGGGGCAGTAGTGGCTCCTAGACGTCTGTGTATCCACTTCTGCACTGTGCCTAGCATCACACCTGCTTTGCCATGGCTGAATAGCTTAGTCCTCAAGCTTGTGTGATCCAGGCTTTCCTGAACTAGTCCCCCCAAGGAGCAAGAAGAATATAGAATATATTACAAAAAGGTCACCACGTACCCAGAGGGTTGGGTTCCACATGAAATGCTGTGACCCTAATGTTATCAAAATGTTCATGTTGGTTTTATATAGGAGCTGGATGGTAAGAACAATCATTTGTGGGCTGAAGGTTTCAGATTAAGTTCATCTTCAGGCTAAGGATATAAATCAGGTATTTCCCACCTCAAACGCACTCTAGTTTGATAGCCAGGGCCAGATTTTTGTATTTTTTATTTTTCTGAGAAACTAAAAGTCTGAAAATAGCGGAATGGAAATAAAGTTTGAAACTATTAAGGATGTCATAAAACGTCTTTTGTCCAGTCAAACTACCTGCTTTTCATACTAACCATCTTACGGAGTTCTAAGTTTATAATTTTATCCAGAACTCACAAACTTCAGATAACTACATCGTGCATAAGAAGTCGATATGAAAATGCAACAAAAGCAGAACTTGCAGTGAACTCCCAGACTTGAGAAAAGCAGATTTTTCTTTTTTAGTCTATGGCCACTAATTACAAAAATAGTAAAAAATAAGATGATTGTGCTACAATTAATATAAATCATCTATCCATGTGACTAATTAATTAGTCAAAGGCAGTGACAATATATGTTAGTACCTCCAGCACAGGGGTCTTCTGAGATGATCCAGGACTGACCAAAACTCACTGCATCTTTAGCTAAATACCCACTGGGCATTTGGTATTCCCTTTCCTTCTCAGCATCATATTTTCCACAGATACCACATGTTTTTCCAGCCATCCAGAAAGCAACCTGAATCTTTGTGGAAATAAAGAAAAGCTGCACTTAATTGTTTTTCCTCTAAAAATAAACCTACTGAAAATAATAATACAAAAATTACCTCAAGCCTATGGCCATCATAATATATTTTATCTATGCCATAATCCGGGGCTGTTAGTGACAGGCCTTCCTTTTCACTGCTAATGAACAAGTTTGCATCTGCAACAAAAACCAAAAAGGGATTTCTTTTAAAAAGAAGTTACTGGTTTAGGGTCCAACCTGAACCACTTGTTACATTCCTGGGAACTTATGTGTCTAATGAATCGTGAAAGAGATGGGGGAAATGAGAAACACCATACTGCTCCTGCCCTGAAGCCTTATGACAAAGGTGGCCACAGCCAGGGGATGTCTAGATACTTGTTCTGAGGGGTTTGTGATCAGCACAAGGTACTGTGCATGGCCCTGCATGGTTTGGCTTGTGCAAAGATACACAGAATCAGCATCTTCTTCTTTGCTCACCTTTCTTGCCACCCCTTATGAAAGCTGGCATGAAGGTATATTAAAATCACCTCATTGTTTCTCAGATTAGGGCAATCTTTATCTTGAGAGGTGTTTGCAGGATCATGTCCTCTCCTTGAAAAGCTCAGAAAAGTTGAAATACAAAGATGAGTCTCTTACCAGAATTAGATGTGTATGGAACGTCTGTTGGGGCTTGAACACCATTAATCTTCAGCTGGATGAGTCCATTGGAAACATACACGTCAATCTCACTTTAAGTAAAGGAAATGAATATAAACAAATGCTTGTCCTTTGCCCTACTCAGCTCACAATTTCTAGTCCTGATAGAACCAACACTGAAGGATGCTCACATTCTGGCATGAATCACCTGCTACCTATTGGGGGGAAGATGGAGAAAGCCCAGGAAAGCATGCCAAGAATGCTCACAATACACCTTTACTCATCTCTGAGTGTCTGCTTGTGGCCATGGTTCAGGCAGGCTACAGGAACCCTTGCTGAAGAACAGTGTAATTGCTATTACATTCACATAAATTGAAGGTGCTTTACATTTCAAAGGAAGATTGGATTCCCTGTGGCAGTTCTCTTGCAGCCTGAATAGTCTGTGCATTATAGTGTTTTCTTCAGAGCAGTGTTTGATCTAATGAAGAAATATGAAGCTCAAGCATATCAAAGGCACATCCATAGGGTTGTATGAAACAATCGGGAATGATAAAGTAACAAGGAATGTCTTTATCATGAAAGATAGTCTATGAAACAAGCATCCTTCCTTCTTCCACAAAACAGGTGCAGAAAATACTAGTTTCTCTCTGTTTCTCCAATACTGTGGCACAGTTAGGCACACAATTTACAGAAATAAATAATTACTTGTAATGAAACCTTACAGATCAAAGCCTATTTATGTGCTTTGAAGAACACTCACTACAATGATTTCAGTATGCATAATCCCATGCAATTTAGAGTATCAGATTATACTTTTAAAGAACATATGATGGCAGAGTTGATGGCTCCAAGATGAAACAAAGTGTGTCTTAAGTTAATTTCAAATAGATTAGAACATTATGCACCAGCTAAGGGATGACCTAAGAGAGTGCCTCTAATCTGGAATAAGTAATTTCCTTTTTAGCCATGTCCACTTCTCAGCATTTCTGCTGACATGATTGTGGGTGCTAATTAGTTGTAATTATTAGCTTAGTGTAGGAGGTCAGACTAAATGATTACAATAGTCCCTTTTGGATTTATAGTTTATATGTCTGCATAATTACGAAGAACTGAAATGAGTTGGTTAGATGCTAGCAAATTAATGAAGAATTTTGGGCAGTAAAGACTTCAGGTTACTGGTGAACCTCAGATACATTTTAGAAGCACTTCTGAAAGTCAACGTCCCAAATCCCAGTGGCACTCCTAGAAATCATTCCGTTGACATCAGTAATTTTCACATGAGTCTTACGCTAGCAGCAGTGTGCTCTAACAATCTGTTCTTCACATTTATAGCATATTCAGCTTGGCATCTATTTGTCATTAAGTTTGCAATTACTTACTGGCTGGCAAGCCTGACATTTATTGCTGTAAGGTCAGCAGACTCTTCAAGTCTTTTCATCATCACCAGGAATTTCAGTTCTGGACTGCAGTCCTGTGCCAAGACATGGTAGCAATTTGCAGGCATTGAATAGTTGAATTTAACACCATTGAAGGTTGTGATCACATTTTGGAAAACTGAACAACGAGCTGAAAAAAAAAAACCCAACCAGTCAAAAGCAAGCCTTTTGTACTTCATACAAGATTTTAGAGTTGTAATTTAAATAATAATAAAAAAAAAAAGACCCATTTTCTGGTTTTATCTATTCCCACATAAAAGCAATTTGATTCTTTCAGAAGAAATACTGTATTTGCAGTAATACAAAAGTAGAACTTTGCTAGCCTTAGACAGTCAGGCAACCCACTCCTGATTCAAGCATTGTGTGAGATGAGTTGTGCTCACAGCTGGTGCTGCTGCAACTCTCTGTGGGCTTTTGGCTTTTGTAACTTTGTTGTAGTCAAAAGAATTTCTCAAATGTTAACAATTTACATATCATTCTTCACTGAGAGGGTGAGGGTGGAGAGGCCCTGGCCCAGATTGCCCAGGGAAGCTGTGGCTGCCCCATCCCTGGAAGTGTTCAAGGCCAGGTTGGATGGGGCTTGGAGCAACCTGGTCTAGAGGAAGGTGTCCCTGCCTGTGGCAGGAGGGTTGGAACTGGGTGAGCTTTTAAGGTTCTTTCCAACCCAAACCACTCTGTGATTCTATGACTAACACTAGAGGAAATTTACTAAAATGCTGCTACCTTTATTGAGTCCTAATAAGGATTAGAAGTAGTTAGAAGATGAGGAGAAAAGAAGCTACGCTAGAGTAAACTTTTCCCTTTTTCACTGTAATGGTATTTTGCTGGAAATCCTACTGTCTCTGATTGGAAATTATTTTACATCAATTTTGATTAATATGAGTTTAATTAATCAACAGTTTTGGTGTTTATCAAAGAAGTATGCATAGGCATGACATTAGCCCACTGATTTCAAGCAAAACGTGACTCCTTATCCAAGGATTACATAAATCTTTTCCCTAAAGTAATGTGATTAGCTCTTAATACAGCATTAATGAAACAATAATCCCTTCAAAATAAGTGCAGGAGGTGAAATTAATGTGTATACTATTGAAGCATCTGCACTATCAGCATCAATGAAGCAGAGCATCCCAAATCTGGGGTCACTTAGGTGTCTTTCTCACAAATTTTGTTATGTTTATTCCTCACAAGCAGTCTCTGCAGTGAAGATGAAATGGATGCATTTGGGAATGGATGAATTTGGGAATGGATGCATTGGAATCACTGTTTGGTATGAAACTGAATATTTAATATCACTAGTACAATTTTCCTTCCCTTTACATCTTTGCAGCCTCACAGATTTTCATACAGATTTGTTTATTTCTATCTGAAGTCCAACTCATTTTTCAAGTGAACGGAAAGTAATTTCAAGTTATGTCAAAGTATAAATCATGTTTACAAAATCTGCAAAGTCAATCAATGCTTGTGCAGATAGTTAATTGCTGACCTTTAAGGTTTTCAGTGATGAAAAGTGTTGCTTGGATAAAGACATTCTGGTCAGGGGATGGTAGTGTTGCAGTCGGTGTACCTGGAC
This sequence comes from Psittacus erithacus, assembly GCA_009867235.2. Lineage (NCBI taxonomy): Eukaryota > Metazoa > Chordata > Aves > Psittaciformes > Psittacidae > Psittacus > Psittacus erithacus. Next base: position 6,640 of record WYDI02009747.1, read on the forward strand.
TTGAAGGGAATGACAGGGGAAGGCTGATGTCTCTCTCATAGATTGTGAGCTGAAAATCAGTTAGAAAGCAAACATCAATGTAAATGCAAAATATGGTGTAGAGATAAGATAGCATTTTCCTATAATGGTCAGAGGACTGTACTGACTGAGATCTAAATTAGAATCTAGATTAAATCAAATCCTCTGCGTACAGTATGAAACAGCAGTTTGACACATCTGCAATCTGTAGAATAGCAGTGCTATAAATTAAGTTTGATATTCACCATTTTGCTGCTTTCTGTGGAGTTGTACTCACATTTGCTCACAGTCTGGACAGTTTTCTTACCTGAGATGCACACCCTCTCCTTGCCTATACATTGAGGGCTGCTATTTGACCATCATGCTTCTCTACAGCCTGGTCTTAATATCTTTTCCAGGACACAGGAAAACCTATCATCTTCCTGAAGATTTGGGAAGGGGTAGTCTTTTTAATAAGTTATTGTTAACATGCTGTCAATTGTGATGGTTGTTTTGTAACCTGTTTCTTATTTCATGTGTTCGCATGCTACAAGAGAAAGGGGAATATGTTGTAAGGTATTTTCACAATGGAACCAACTGTGTGAATGTTATGTCCTTGTGATGGCGCATCTTTATAGTGTAATAAATTAACCCCCCCCCCAAACAAACAGTGAGTAAAAAAACCTGTTAACCTTTGATTTAATAAGAACTGTATGCCCCAGGAAAGAAGGCAGTGGAAATAGTTACCTCAGGTAGCTTGAGGATCACACTGCAGGTTCTGGGAGATGTCAGAGCCATAACCAAAGTTGCCTGGTGAGAGGGACTATACTGTTGCCTTTGGGAGTACCCAAGTGCATACGCAGCTCCTGGAAGAAGTGAGTAGAACCTGGAAAAGGAAATTTACTCAATAAATGATTATTGTGATTAAAATGATCTGTCTTTGAAATATATTGGTTATTATTTGTTCAGACTAAAATACCCCCGTAAAGCAGTGGTAACTTTAGCAAGGATCCTTTGCCTACTAAGATTGTCAATGAGTTGACGGAGGGATCTTTATAATTGGGTTCCCTTATGTGCATGGACTCAAATAGAGAAATATAGAAAGTATTCTTTTAAGAAAAGGCATAGTCTCAGAGCTGAAAAAAAGCTGAGTTCTGTGGCTTTGCTGCAGAATAGTCAGTTGGATGGGTTTAATCCACTCTAATAAGGGCAGACAATAGCACTTCCGGTAATTCAATCTAATATAAAAAATTATCCTCTTTGGTAGATATTTGTTAACAAAATCACCTGTATGTCTTTAATGGGAAAGCTTGTCTTGCATGCATATTAAGATAACTGAGTTGTTGCATCTGCCCATATATTGGCAGCAATATGAAAAGGACCAGTCTTTGGTATGGATCTATATATTATTATGGGGAAACGCATGTATGAGTACAATGAATGAATGAATACAATAGATACATGTATATGGACAGATAGAACTGAATCCAGCAGTTACAGCTTCCTTACACTACATGTCACACAGTATTTGCTATTTAGTGTGCAGTAAACCTTATGGGAAGTATTTGTATCACCCTCTTCAGAAGCTGAGATAAGGTGCCTACATTAGGAAATTACTCTTCCTGTACAGTCAGTAAGAGACAGACTCCTTCAGAGAACCAAGGTTAGGCTTCTGCTTTGAGCCTCCATTAATTAGGAAACATCAGGAGACCAATTTCCTAATTCAGGCGCTGAAGTCCCTACAATAAATTAGGTGAATCCCATCATCCCCTTTGTTTTGTGTGGTTTTCTGCAAACAGAAATGTATTATGCTTTGAGAGAATGCATACATAGAAAGAACAGACTTATTTTATAATATCATACCGATTAAGGGGAATTTTTCCAGAACTGAATCTGTAATTATCCAGAGCATTGACAGAGGTGAATTTTTCAAAAACTAAAGTAAGATCTCACCATCTTGCTGTTGTTCGGACTGTTGAAGGTACTTTAGGCCACTCCAGCTTCATCTGCATAGCTGGATAAGTAGCAAATTGTCCTGTTGCAATATGAGTAACAAGCTGGTAGTCCTGGCAATCTTTACCCCATTTAAGAAAACCCTAGTGGAGGGGAATATATACGTACTAGTATAAAAGATAGGAAGGTCATTCTATTTCATTTACATTTGAGCTGGTCGTTATTTTAAACTTACCAATACTTTATGGGCATTTATTACTGAAGCATCAGCACAGAGTTTCCATCTGCTTGATCCTGTGATGCTTGAAACGAACATCTGTACCCTCCATCTCCTGCGTTGTGTGTCAGTGTACAGTATAAGCTGTAGTCCTGTTGGCTGCTTGTTTCTGTGGATGGCACGAAGGACTGCAGCCAGTATTGGTGGCTTACTGTCTCCCAAGAATTTAGGCTTAAGTCAATAGAGAGAAAGTAGAGACCAAAGACATAAACAAAGCATTAAAATTACTATATTAAAACCACAGACAAAAAAGTATTTATAAGGGAAAAGTTTCATTCAGAAAGTCACTTTATGTGAAGTATGGGACAGCATCATAAGTCATCACTTGATCTATTCAGTTCTTACGTAGTTTTGTCACAGTCTTTCAAGGAAGAGCTGTCATGACCTGTGTAAGTAAAGCAGTAGTGTTGGGAAGAGCTCAGGGAAATAGTAATGTGGTGAAAAGATGGACAAGAGAGGTGAATTTAAGTTACATGGAAATGGGACAGGGGGACAAAGGGGGAAAAGGTAGATTTGGTTGCTTTCTTTGTGCAAGCTACTTGTGCTAACAGCTGTGAGCTGCTGGTGCAGGAGTGCCTCTGCAAAGTAATGTTTACTATTTTGCAGACATGTAGGTCCTTGTCTGACGTGTGAAAATTTTGTTTGATGAAATCTGCTGCAGATTCCGTCTGTTCTTACAACAGTTCTTAAAGAAGGACTAGGTACCATTAACTATGTGCCATGCAGTCATTCCTGAATAAACACCTGGATTGCTCTAAAGTTGGAGCCTTACTGCAAAATCAGGGTCTTTTCAAAAGCCTTGTATGGTCCTAGTAACATGCACAGAAGTGCTTGGCAATGAAAACCTAAAAGAGTAGCAAAGCCAATTCCTGAACTTTTACAGAGAATTATGCAAAAAAAAAAAGTACACCTGAAAACAGTTTCTAATCAAGCAGGTCAGCGTATGTGCTGTGTTCTTATTGTTATAGAGAATTGCTGACTAACACAGATTTCAACATAAATGGCAATATTTTCCAGTTTTATTAGAAAATGTAGCCTGTATTGAGTGAATATTAAAAAACACTCAATGGCTATCCAATGTGCTCATCTTTACAGAACAGGAAACAATTTAATTTCTATATATTATCTAATATGCTAAATCACTGTATTTTCCCTATTCTGTTATAAACATAGAATAACTGGAAATCCAAAGTAAACATTTTTTTTTTGTTGTTGTAGGTTAAGACACTCACCTGAGCTCTAAAGATGCTTTCATCACTAGCTGAAGAAGAAAAGCTATTGTTCAGAGATTCCCTTCCTGGCTCCTGCAAAACCAGAGAATCACCTTGAAGCAAGTTGCTTATCATTAGAAGTTGTTGCAGACTTAATTTCTTGTACATTTATTCTCAGAGAAGTAAGTTCTGATAGCAGCAGGGCTAGTGAGAGCAGTTGTAGGCCCTGCTCACAGTATGAACAGTGAATGTACCTGGTCATCTGCTGGTTTGAACCAAAACTGGTAAATAGGTAGACTTGCCTGTGAAAATAGATAGCATGTAAGAACTATGTAAACGAAGACGAAGAGCTAAATTTTGACAAATGTATTAAAAAGTTCAGTATTGAATATAGGAGAAAAAAAAAGAAGCAGAACAAAATCCATTTTTTAAAATATTTTAAGCTGAAACCTTCTGAAATGTGAAATGTGTGAATTGAAACGCTGCAGAGAACCAGACAGGTTAAAAAGAGGGAAAAGCTCCGGTAGGTGGTTACCGCAGCCGCCCTCAGTAGTCTGGTCTGGTTTTCTTTCTTTGGTCCATGTCTATGGGCACAATTTCCTGATGTATAAAACATTCACCACAAGAAATATAAAAAGGTCCAGCCTGGGTGATTTACCTGTTGGTTGGAATATTTACTGTCCCCACTGCAGTGTCTGTCTCCAGAGCTGCCTTTTCTGCTGCTGCTACAGCTTTTACTGCTAGCAGATGTGCTACTGCTGCTGCTGCTGCTTCTCCTGCCACTGCGGCTTCTGCTGCTACTCTTGCTGCTGTTGCCACGCTTCTTCCCAGATTGCCTTGTTTCATCTTTCTTGTGTTCGTTTGCAGGCTCTTTACCATCAGCAGAGGAAGCAGTGGAAGGAGAAGGTGCACTGGAGAGGGGTGGTGCACTGGGGTCTGCCCAGAGGTCTCTGTTTGCAGCCTCTTCAGTTCTGTGAACCCGTTTCCTATGGCGCCGTGTTTTATTTGAGACCTCCGAAAACAGTTCAAAGCATTATAAATTTATAGCTTGTTCTGTAACATTTCTCTGGATGTCAGACAAGCTGCTCACCACAGGCTTTCAAAGAAATACAGCTTCCTGGCCCCGCACACCGCAGAAGGTGCACCAAAACTCAGCTAACCCCATTCCTCCAAGCTAAAATCCTTGCTTTACCATGCCATTTCTCCACACTGGAAACCCTTGGCTTCATTTACAGGAAAATATTTCCCCCTCCCATGCTCAGAGTCTCTTACCTTGAACACATTTTCAATGCCTAGCATCTTCTTTAGTTTAGCCTGAATATCCTTGTTTGAGGTTGTCTCATCCTCTTCCTTAGACCCTGAGCTTGCTACATCAATTATTTTGGAAGCTGCTTTGGATCCTGCCTGAATCTCCAGCTGAATTTTGTCAATATCAGCATCTGTGTGAACTAAATAAAGATACTCACATCTCAGGGTTGTGCTGCTTGAGCAGCATTCACAGAGATTGACAGAAAAGCTTGTTGTGGTGGCTGTACCTGGCTTCAAAATTATTTTGGCTTCAAATTCTCCAAGCAGTTTGTGCAGATGGCTAGTTCTTAAGAAAGCAGAATTTTGTGACTTTAGGCTGAGACAAGCAGAACATCCCAAACTCTCAAATTTTCTACAGAGGGTGCGTGCATAAAATCTTCCTCCTACACTGTGGTGATGTGCCTCTTCTGAGCCTCGCTGGTATCCTTTGGATATCACATTAGGAATATTGCTTTGCTGCATTAAACAAAATATGGTAAATAAAAAAAAAAAAAAAAAAAAGGTCACATTCCTAAAATATTTCCTCCTATTAATGAAGAGAATGATGACAATCCTGCTTAAGTAAGAAAGCGCTGCTTGAAATTGGAGATTGAAGCACTGGAAGCAGTGGAGCTCCTCCAAAGTGCTCTGTGGAAGAGGGCAGCTCTCCTGCCAAGCCTTTCCCAGGCAGTGTTTCACAGACACACTTCCCCATGAGGTTCTGAGGGCTCTTCAGAGGGGATACCTCTCTGCGTCAGTGTTAGGCTACTAGCCCTCCTGTTGCAAGTCAGCCTAGGCTTCCCACGCCAGCCTCAGAAGCTGAAGAACATGTAAGAGAATGGGTTTCTGCAAGCCACTGCGGGGATTACCTCAGGATTTGGGAAGAAAAATGTATATTCTGGCCAAGAGCCATCTTTTCTGTATTGCTCTGGCTCAGGGAAAAAGGAATATTGTACAAAGGTTATGTATTTCACTTACTCTCCCTAAGACTGTAAAGAAATATGAAGACACGTTGTCAAAGCAGCCCTACCTGCATGACATGATGATAGTGAGCAGAATGTGAATTACCGTTGTCTTGAACCCACTGGGACTTATGTTAGGCTTGGTATGGGATATGTCAGGTGCCTGTTGAATCTCTGCTTCTGTGTTTGTGATCTGGTTAACCAGCTGCATCTGGTTAGCCAGGTGCCCAACCCCTCTGAGGAGCTATCTGTTCTCTACCTGTCTGCAATACGGAGGGTGAGAGGCCTCCTTACCTTCCAGCTGCTAGGTCTTGGAGACTTTTCTGGTGGCTGAAATGGCTGGTTGGAGATACTTGGTAGTTCTCCTTCAGGAAGAATCTGAGATTTCTTTTCAGAATCTTCTTCTATGTTCCTTGAAATAGCATGAACTTCACTCCTGTGGAGATGATAAATGGCACACAAGTAACATCATCTGATTCTGTTTACCTGTCTTTGCTGGTGCAAAAAAGACAATACTAAGCTTTCTGTGGCTGCCACAGTGCGGGCAGACCCTAACAAGGAGTTGTATGTTCATGGTCTTATAACTCACAATCAGTAACACATAACAAGCAAAATGCCACAAGCTGTGTACCTCACAGCTGCGAGCTCAACCTTCTGGCGGCAGGGAAGGGTTTCAATCTTCAGATTATTTTCTTTCATATTGATCCTGGCATCAAATTTCATTGTAGTGTTGGCACTGAACTCTGCGTGAAATTCAAGACCACTCTGAAAGTATTGTGTATTAATCCCCATCATTGCAATCATATGAAAATATGCCCTGAAGGAGTGGAAAAAAAACATGCATAATTACAGATTAGTATGTACATATTTAACTTTGAAATGCAAAATTGCATTTTCATGTTGTTCTCTTATTGTAAGAGCCACCACTGATGGCTGAAGAGATGTGTCATAACAGGATAAAAAAAAGCTGAAGTGCCACTGGAAGAAGTGAAGGGATTTATCTGATGAACAAAGCTAGCAGACCCTCTTACTATTTTGTCACTGATACATTGCCTGTGAACAAGTTAATGGCAGAATCTTCTAGCTTGAGATTGTGCCTGTTTTACTATTATTATAACTGTTGTTATTATCATTAGTAGCACTGTTGGTTTTGCTTTTGCAGATGAAGAAGTACTTCCCTTTTCCTCCTGAGTTCCCCCCAGCTTGCGCCAGGTGGTGATGCGATTCTGTGTTGAACTTGTAAAAATCTGTTCATACATAAGCAAATGTATCTTCACAGCTTAGTATCTTTAGTCATGGGACAGATGTGAGCATTTTTAGCAATGGCAAAACAGCACAGCATCCTGTGGGGTACCGTGCACATTGCTGCGTTTGCAGGGTCATGAAGCATCAGGTGATTGTGCTGCTTTCTCGCAACTTCACTGCTCTGGATTAGCACAGCTACCCCGAATCTGGGACAAGTAGGACCCATATGTGACAACATATATAGATCACGTATCTATTTTGAATATAAATGTAAATGTAAGTATAAATAGAAATGGCAACATAAACATTAATAGTAACGCTTGTGTGTATATTTGAAAATATATGTCATTTTTACTTTGGCTTGATGTCAGCATGAATATCCATGTTGGTTTCCAACAACTGTGAAAGTCTGAAGTCGTCAGATAATTGTGGTAATATACGTATATCCACTGCAAAAGACAGACTTGAGTTATATGAACAGAGAAAGAGTAAATGCTGGAGATGCAATGTTTTCAGTAAGCATAGTAGTTAACACATGAGCAGTGCTTTTACATTTTGAAATACTTTACATGATTATTTAAAGATTGCTACTCCAAACCAGAGTTTTACAAATATGTCCCAGGTGAAATATGCTAATTACTTGTCAAACACTTGGAGGTAGCCAGACACTAATGTTTCCACATTACAAGAGTATTTTTCAAGATTATAGAGGGATTTAATTTCAGCAGAGGGATTAGACCCACAATTATTGTGGGAAGACTGCTCAGCTGGTGTCCTGAGCTCACCATCAGCCACAGCCTGGGCCAGCGCGGCACCACACAGACTGAGCTCCAGTGGGACACCGACCACCGTGGGGACAATGTGCCGCAGCTCGCCTACCATCACCGGCAGGGTCCATCGGGCTGAAATGCCTCGCTGGACCTCTTCCACCACTTTTTTCACCACCACCTGCCAGTTTGATGATCCAGTTAGACTCTGAAAACAGAGAAATGGGCTGGGTTAGAAAGTAAGAAGAGACAGGGAAAGGAAATTATTGAACATTGTCGACAGAAAAGACAACAGCCTTGTCAGTACCGTCATGGTCTGCTCAATGGCATTTTTATCAATGTCAATGAATGCGATCTCTTGGCCCAGTATTTTGATGTAAGCAGACACCAGAGGGTTCTCGGGAGGCAGTTCTTTCCATCCCAGAAGCTGTGGTGTTAAGGAGAGATGAGGAGAAAAGGAAGAAGCAGATGATGTCATTTAAAATACAGTAATGTATTAGTGAAACGTAAATCCCATCTGAAGGATGCTAACTGTGGTTCCTTTGCCAAAAAATTATTAGACAACTACAGGTCTGACCCAGTGTGGCTTTTCTTATGTTGCAGAACTGACATCTGTGGGAGTTTCCCTATGTAAGATTGAGGTAAGGACTTGGTAATTTCTGCTGCTGTAAGTAGTGGGTGACACCCAAGAACTCATGAACAAAAATCTTGTTCAACAGTAATTTTAAAGAAGTCAAACACTAACTGGGTTTTAACATATGTCTTAAAACAGATGAATTCTGGCTACCAGCACTGTCATCATCTTTTGTACTGTACATTAAGGGCTGACACATGTTGAGTGAAAAGATGGCATCTCTTGACAGCATAAGTACAGTGTAAGTGTATCTTTCCATGACCAGACAGAATGAGACTCCTTTCTTACTGGAACATCAAAGGGATGGCTTGGTGTGTGGGGTGTGATGCAACTCTGATGCTGGCAGGAATTCTGTGTTGCAAACAAGTCAGAAGGGAGCGTAGAGACATACTGTTTTACTGAGTTCCTTCAGGGTCTTGTGCGTATCATACTCAGCAAAAGGAATATTCTGATTGCTGATAAGCTTGGTTAGGCTTTGTGACCGAAGAGCCACCTGTAGGAAACAAGAGTCAGGTGTCACAGACCAAGTACAAGAGAGCCCAGGAAAACCTTTGTACCTAATATTACACTCACTGAGGCTGCTCTAATACATACTTCATGAAGCTATTGCACTTACAAGGCTGTGTCTACTTGGCAGATGACTGCAGGCTATGCCTGCAGGTGCTGAGGATATGCTGAACCAGCTTTGAGTTAGTCAGCAGGGATAATTTTAGGGCAGCACAAGAGCTCAAGGCTGCCAAGTTTGCTCAAGAAGCTGTGTAAATACCTGCCTGCTGTCACATGGAGCTTTGTGCCTCCCTGGCTGCACTTCTGGCTGAAATTTAATTTCAGATGCTATTTCCCTGTACTTATGCAAAATGCCCTAGATGCCCTGTGACTGTAGATTGACAGATGAGTGTTCTGCTGCATGAGCTCTCCTCTGCTCTCCTAGATTTTCATGTCTATATGGAATGTGTTCATTGATGAATGTATGTGTCAAGAAGCCCAAATAAAAGAAACTTCAGTAAAATCATAATCATTATCTAAATTTTCTTTCACATCCGCCCTCACAGCCAGAGGTGGAAGTAAACACTACATCACAGTCCAAATGGCTTAACAAGTAATACTATGTGTGTCTGGCTTGCATCTAGCTGGCTGTTTTAATGTAATACTTACCTCAATAATATCCGTTGCAGTATTTGCATAATATCCTCTTACTTTTGTGATTATATCAGATGGAAATATGCTGTTGGGACTGTTCATGAGATAGACTCTCCAAATGGCACCAGCCTGATACTTAGCTATGACAAGAATAAAAAGCAGCAGAGATTCTGGTTAGAGTTTCTGAGGTATCTGGTGCACATAAGCCGCCTCAGGTACATGCTGTGGTAGATAACAAGGAGTACTTCAAGAATTCAGTCCTACAGGTCCTCTAGTTTGCAACCTTGAAAGGAGAGCCTTGTTCTAGGGCAGAGTCAACTCAACCACAGTGACTGAAGAAGAAGGCCTAAATCTATGTGCAGGGACCCCTTTCCCCAGCAGACACCCAGAAAAACCCTCAGGGGATTTTTCATGTTAGGAGGCTCTTGTGCTTTTTCTATCTCAAGAGTACACTAAGCTCACAGTCTGTGATTAGATTTTAGATAAAAATCGCAGAACACAGTAAGAGGCATTTGGCTGTGTTATCTGAAGCAGTGAACAGGGCACCTGGTACTCACAGGAATAATCACCAACATGAATGACCTTGCTGTAGCGATAGCTCAGCCTGCCAAGTCTGGGGCTCAGTAGTTTGATGGCAATGTTGCAAGAAGCAGATCTGAGTAATAAAGAGTTAAAATCATATGAAGTTAGTCAACTGGGACCAAATTAGTAGAAAACTGCAAGAATCACCATTTGCTACTAAAAAATGCATTTCTTTCTCTACTTACAGATTATAGAGCTGAGGGATCCTGCCTACTGCCAAAGCCTTCATGTGTGAATATGTGAAACTGGCTACTTGTAAACTGGGCTCCGCCAGCAGCGAGCTGGCCATTGCTGTTACAGTTGGAAGAGTAGGCTTAGTTTCGAAGAGGACAATACAAGCCACCATTCGAACATTAGGAGCAAGTGTGTTGTCCATAAAGACCTGGAGGGTGATCTCCCTCACCTAGAGGAGGAAAATACAACCTGTGAGTACCTTATAACCTCTCATTGATGAGTGATTCCTGAACTGTGCATGTGTGACCTGCAGTGAGTGGAGAACTAAATCCTAGAGGTTAGAGCATGGGACATATCACTGAAAATGAGGATATTGCTGGGTGCGCAGTGAACAGGGCTGGAAGAAACAACAATTAGTAGTGGGCCTGGTGTTGCAGTGACTAAAGCAACCTCTTTCCCAGAATATCAGCAAGGATGCCAGGAAACTGCAGTGTGGGCAGCTGAGAAATCTGTCCAGAGTTGCTAGCATAACCTGATGGCTTTGTTATTCCCAAATCACTAAGTCAATGCAAATCATACCCTATGAGATATTCGCTTAAGTGATAATTTCAGTTACTTTTGCAGGAGCTTTTCTGGCAATTTTCCTCAAGGCCAATACTGCATCAGCATGAATTCTGTTTGGTAATGAAACTGCAGCCTGGGAAAAAGTTGGCAAAAACTTCAGGATGCGTTTGATACTGGCCGGATCTCCTGCATTGCCAATGGCTTTCAGGGCCAACGCCATGTCTTTGGCATCACCTTTGCTGGTGGCTTCTGTAGCAAGGTCGTGGAGTGGCTGAAAACAGAGCAGACTGTTATTGTAATATGGCAATGTATGCATTGCCATGGCAATCAAAACTATTACAACTGATGCAAAGCCCAGAATAAGTTTTTCTCCCAGTAAAAATCTTGTTATCATCATTGTCAGGATGCCAAACTAAAACATGCAAGCAAACCTGGTTTTCTCCTTACACAGTGATGTAATTGACTTTAAGTTTTGCCTGAGCCTGAGCATGGGAGATAATCCTAAGTGGATGCCTGCACCAAAGAGTCTGTTCCCAGCTCAAGAGCAGCCCCGAGCTGCTGCTGGGTTCAGTGGTTCCCTGTGGGCCCTGCCAGACTGCAGCCCCCAGGGTCTGCGCAGCTGCAGAGTTACACTTGTGTATTTTTCACTTCCCATAGAGATAGCAAGTTTACTTAAACAGCTTTGCTGTTCTGAGCCAATGAATTACCCTTCTGGTGGCTTGGCTTGGCTTTGTTTCACTCTCCTTTGGGAGATTTCAACACATCAGACACCAACAGGCCATCTCAGTGCTGTGGGCTTTCTGAGTAGAGAGCCAGAGCACCATAGCCCGAGGACAATGTCTTGAATATTTCTGACAGTGATATGCAATTATGTAGCAGGGCCTCTTTGGAAGCCCTAATGCATGACATAGCTAGAGCTTTTCTTATACTCACACTGCCTTTTTAGTGGATTTTTTAAGTACACTCTGCCTAATGTGAAAGTAGAGGAAAGAATCATAATTATTTTGCTTAACTCCTAAATTTGTCATACCTAAACTCAGTTTCAGGTAGTCTATAATTCCCATTATCCCCACAGGCTTCTACCACTTACATTTGAAATTCTGAACTGTTAAGACCAGATCTTTGCAAAGGCTCCAGCTCAGTGTTTCATTCTGTCTTTGCAATTTTGCAGGCAATCACAGCTAAGAGTGAGGCAAGTTACCGCACTGTAAACAGTGGGTTTCCTAATTGCCAGCATAGTGAGAGCTAAATTAGAGTCATTTTAACAATTTCTTCACCCCTTATGAATAAGAAATGAGAGTCACCTACCTGAAGAAGTTCATCTGGACAAACTAATGTTTGAGCACAGTATTTATTTACCATGCTACCATATCCCAGGTAAACAATTACTCGATGCATTGGTAATTTCTGGATTTGGGGACAGGTCAGAAAAGTCTGCAGGAGAAAGAAGTAGTAGTCTTTAATAGCTCTAGTAATTAGAGTGGTATTTAGTGAAAATTGCATTTGAGAAATGGTCGTGGTTTAAGCCCAGCTGGTGACTCAGAATGGTGCCATTGAAATGACTGGAGAATAGATAGAATTTCTTTGGATTTTTCCTAAACATTTTCAGAAGTTAAATCAAACTTTAGTCATTTAGGTACAATAAAAGTAAATGGACTCACTCCAGTTATACTGTATGTATTCAGATTTTGGTTACATGATGTTATTTTCTTGACTGTGAGGGTGCTGAGGCACTGGAATGGGTTGCCCAAAGAAGCTGTGAATGCTCCATCCCTGGCAGTGTTCAAGGCCAGGCTGGACAGGGCCTTGGGTGACGGTCTAGTGTGAGGCATCCCTGCCCATGACAGGGGGCTGGAGCTGGATTATCCTAAGGTCTTTTCCAACCTTAACCATTCTCTGATTCTGTGAGTTCGTCTATTAAATATATATATATTTATTTCTCAATAGCAACTTCTTTAGGATTTTGAGGTTTTAATGTCAAATATCAAAGCCATTAAAAATTTTGGCAACAAGTGTTTGGAATCATTTTCTACAGCTTTCCCCGTTTTTGTTACTACCTTGCATTTTACAAATCGAGAAGGAAATGTGTTGTATCTTTCACTTATAATCCTGTGAATTCACCTTTAAAAAGAAGTAAGAGGGAAATAGGAAGAATTATATGTACTCACTGAAGAAATTTCTAGAGTTTGCTTGTTGGTTGAAACAAAATGGAAGGCAAGAGGGAGTGTAACAGCTACTTCCCAGATGTTCAGCTTCTCCTCATGAATTTTTTGCTTCAGGAATCTGAATGTGTCAGTCGCTCCAGCAGCACAGATGGCACTCAGGAACCAGTGCCTGCCACAGAGAGAAGGATTCATTATCTTCATTGCCCAGCGTGCCTATGATTGGAAATCCTGGCTGAAGACAATACAGTTACCTGTAGGGAGGGTTGCTGCCAAACAGCATCCACAAAGACTTAATTTGATCAAAGGTCACTATACGAAAAAGCTGGATCATTTGTAAGAATTTGGCTGAAGCTTCTTTAGTGGCTCCTTCCTCATTATTCTGAACTAATTGTCGCAGTGTTTCTGTTAACTATGGGAAAAACAGACAGTTGGAAGGTTTCATGTCTAAAATAATTATGTGCTGACCTGTTAGCCTTATAAATAATGAAAGAGTATGAAAAGTAAGCCTCTAATACCTGTAAGTCTGGATTTTTAATCTTTACTAGAGGAATTGGCATCTGGAGTAGCTCTCCTGAGAAATGATAACGAAGACTCCCCTGGTTTTGCAGCTGAATTTTTGGTGCACTGAGAGGAGTCCTTTCAATGCTGACCAAAGACAGTTCTTGTCTTCAAGGGAAAGAAGGAAATTCATCAGTAGCCTTCAACCACATTGTGTGCATGGAGAACATGTACAGCAGTTGTTGCAGACTGAGGGGCGCACAGCAGGACCATTGCATTGACCGCAAATGGATTGTGGGCTTCTCTGTTTATGCATTGCTCAGGGTTATCAGCCATAGGACTGGTGAGAGCTTTTGTCAGAGTTTGTCAAGGTCTCTGGGAGGTTGGGTAAATGTTTCAGGTGGCCCAGCAAACCCCCCAAGCAGTAGGGCATGGGACCTTTCTCAGCATTCCAAGGGATGTGTGGTGCCTTGGCTTTTTGCAGCCTACAGGCCAGATGCTTCTTGTTAACTCACATATCAACAGTAAATATGTTTTAGGCATCTCCTGGTTCTGATAATCACAGCTAACATAAAGACACGCACAGTGCTTACCTTGCCTCCATAGCTGTTGCCCCATTGCGTTCATTGAAAGGAGAGATCTGATACACCTGCTGAGACGTAGCAGACATCAACGATGTCCCACTGTCATCATACTTCATGTTGTAAGTGAACATCACCGTGCCCTTCATGTTTCTGATTTTCTAGAAGTGCGAAGAGACCCACTCAGAAATATGAACAGGCAGTAGTTAACTATCACTGAGTTAACTACTCACATATCACAGATGTGTCAAACTCCTAATAGCATGCACCATGATGCATGAGTGTTTAGCAGTGGTTTATGCCCAAGCATGGCAGCAGAGCTGTGTACTGCTCGTACCAGGGGGCAGGTGGGGCAGGGGCGAATGTATGACATTCCTATGTTCTTCACCGCTTTCTCCTGGCAGTCTGTCAGGTCCTTGCTTTTGTAAATGGTGGCACGGTTATTCTTGCTGTCATCCTGGATAATGTATCTGGTTTGGCAGATGCCTTCAATCCCAGCCTGTGAGTATTGATTAAACACAATAAACTTTCCACTTGAAACAGCAGTAAATAGGTCAAAGAAAATTGCCTGGGAGGTGTATATACAGGCAAGTTACTATTTAACAGTAAAATGAGAATTAAATTAAAAATAGAAGGGAAAAAAACAAACCTCCTGTAGTTCATACACATTTTGTGTCTTTTTGATGGTTATCTGCACCATGTTCAGAATCCCTCTCACTAGGTTAGTGCACAGGATGGGACAGTCCTCAGGAGCAAAAATACTTCCAACCCTTCCTTCAGTGTATTCAAACTTAAAGGCTTGGCTGAAGCATGCAGCAAGGGTCTCTGAAAGCCTTGAAGATGGAGTGAAGGAGTCTGTGGGCCAGAAGCCATTGTATTCCTCGAGCTTTGGTGACTGAATCTGTAAACAAAATCAGCAAAACATTTATCCTGTTCACGTCAGTTTGAAACAGTGCAATAACAGGGAAACTGGACGTTTCCAGTCCATAGCCAGACAGAAGCCACTTGTCCAGTACCACAGGAAATGTTTTCCTCCTCAGACTCCTGTGCTGGGCCTAGGAAATTTCCTTGAAAACACAATTTCCATGAAGGATCCCTGCCAGAAAAAATAGGATTATGCAAACAGCATTCAGCACTTCAGCAAGTCTGGTGAAGCTTGCTGGGTAAGTGAACCACCAGCTGCCAGCAGTCTGTACGGAAAGGATACTCACCCATTTTCCCCACATGTCCAGTGAGATCTCCCTTCAGTCTGCAAGGCAGCCAAACCATTGCTCAAACTGCTTACTGAAACATGTGGGGACTATTTTGGTTGCTGCTTTAGGTCTAGCACGTCCCAGAGCTCCAGAGCTGTGGCACAGTGGATGAAGAAGCAGAGCTGACTGCAGATCTTGCATGGGAGATGGGCCAGTGGGAGCTGAGTCTCTTTGGATACAGCTGTCATCGTTTTAAGCTTACCAAGCTGTAAAACCTTGCACACAAGTCCTTGACTGCTACCTAGTGGGAAACACATGCCTGCATGCACATACATATCTAGTCTCATACATGTCTAGTCACATACACACACATCACCCACCATTGTACATAAAAGTACATGTTGCTGCATAGAGGGAAATGGTGTAGGCTTAGTGCTCTGATTTATTCTAGGTGTTTATAGTCAGTGCTGCAAGGGTGGCTTGCCTCTTGACACCTTTCTCAAATTAAATCCTACTCAAGACTATTGTCTGCAACTGCTAAAGTTATAGCAACTCTGGCAAGGTACATAGAGCCTGCAATTGCAGCGTTGTGTAAAGTTTGATAATAGGTATTCCTTCAAGCTGTTTCAGTAATATATGCAAGGAGTACAGATTGAGTAAACTCTAAGGATGAATGCTAAGGGCATCTCTTACAGTTTTCTCCCCATGTGGTGTCTTCTGGATCCCTTTTTCTGTTGCCTTTCATTCTGTGCCAGTATTTTAAACTGTTTGGTTTAATCTTTTTGATGAGTAACCGTGCTTCCAGATCTGATATCATTATGCCAAACACAAGCATTACCGTTACAATCCTTCACATTTGAATTAATGCCTATGTGAAGAATATCAAAAGGAAGATAATGGAGACAGACAGGACTTCCTCATGTGATATCTGAATTCCATCACCAAGCTTTTCTCAGGGCATAGACCAGATTGAAAAATATGGATATTTCAAGCATGAATTCTCATTTTCATGCTCAAGCTTCATGTTGCCTTAATGAAACTATATTAATATATATATTGTATATTAAGGACATTTCTTCAAAGCAGCTGCCTGCTGTAGTTCTGCATAGAGATGAACCTAAGGCAGCTTTTGTCAAGGAAAAGTGCTGATGGCCGCAGAGCTAGAGCAGCTCTGGCTCCCCCCCCACCCCAGAAGTGGGGCTGCAAGGAAGCCTGTGGTACTGTCTGTAGGTCACTACAGTAACCAAAAGGAGTTTGGCTGCACCTGTAGACACTCCAGTGATGCCCTCTGCTCTCCCCCAGCATGACTCGGGGGTATGGGTACAAAGCTCAGTGCCCATGCCCACCTTTCCTTGTGCTGGGGATATCATCACTGCCTGGGCAAAGCTGCTTGGTCTGACATTTGGCTTATGGGGTCATCTTGGCACCAGGCAGGGCCCTAAGCTTTCATGTGAGCTCTGCATCCTTTGTTGTTTATTTTACCAGCCCGGAGGTATGAACCACCACCTGATGCAGGCAAATGGGTGGGTTCCCACATCCATGGTGGTTTACCTGGAGAAGGTGGTCGCTGTGAGACACATGGCTGATCTCCACCTTGCAGGTCAGCTTCACTCCAGCCATTGCCATGCCTCTGTTGGGCAGCCCGTGCAGGATGAAGCTCTCATAGCTATACAGGTAGGTCTTGCCAGTATGAAAAATGGGCTCTATTCGAAAACAAAAGATGTAACGGAAACATCTCCTTCGCTATGGCTGTTGTGATGCAAGTTGCAAGAACCATCCCAGCAAAGAAGGGTGAGGCTGCTACTGCCAAAAAATAGATGACAGCAGTGGGCAAGGCATGGCTGCAGAGGAGGGCAGAGTGGCAGCTGCTCACTGGTGGTGGGAGTGCACTTACCAAGGTCCTGCTTCTGGGCCCCTGTGTGGGAGGAAAGAGAAGGATGCATGAGAAAAAACCCCCATCTCTGTGGATCCTTTAATTTATGATTCATTTACCCAGTATGGTTGGTAAAACAACCACTCTAATGGTTGGCAAACAACCACTAACGGGCTCCCGAGGTGCACCCCCACACCCCTGGGACACAAAGCCCATGCCAGCCTCGCTCACTAGCTGCTCCTTGCTTGGCTTTTCCCCTGCTGTTAAGCTTAGGCACAGAAATCTAATAGGCTGCAGCAAAGTCATAAAAAGGCTTCAGCAAATTTATCTGTAAATATCTCTAAAAGGCCCCGGGGAGATGCAGTTTGCTCAGGATTGCAGTGGCCATCATCAGTGCTGGGAAAGCTTCAACTTACCCACAAAGGTGAGCATCAAGGCCAGGATGAGTCCCTTCATGCTAAAAGCAACTGAAGACTGCAGAAGAAAATATGTGGCTTTTATAGAAGAATTTTTAACAGGCCCAGTGAATTTTGTCGAGTTATCAACTTTTTATCAACCACTCAAGCCCTTTGAGGGAGAGGGGGTCGGGGACAAGGTGCCAGCTGTTTTTACTGAGCCAAAACCATCACAAGCACTTTTGTTCTTCACCAACTGAATGCACTGAAAGTACCTTTAGAAACAAGTGCATGAAAGTATTAAGGTATGGTTAAAGCCAAAATATTTATCATGCAAGAAAAACTACTGTTTATCCTTATTCATCAGAAGCAGCCGGTGCTATTGCAGTCTGTGCTGGCTTTGCTCAGGTTACTCTGACCTGACCATAAGGCACACAGCTTATCTAACTGATAATGCCCCAGCAGGATTGTGCAAAATGTCCTGGCAGCCCTCCTGTGACCCCAGGCCATACCCATTGCTGCGAGCAGGGCAGGCTGTCACCACAGTGCTGCTGGCAGGGGACAGTGGCCTCAACCTGTAACACAAACCTCCCGTCATTGTCACAAGGCCATGGCTAAACACCACTGAAGCTCGTGCTTCCTTCACCTGCCTTCTCTTACAGGGCTAAGGCATCAGCCCCTTTCACTGTTGGGATTAGGCATGCGAGGTGGAAAAGGTGAGGCTGAATGGGCGTTACAGACACAAGCCTCTTGGTTTACAAAGGTGCACAAAGTGCAGCTCACCCAGACTCATTTCACATCACACAGCAAGGGGCGGCATCTTCACCCCATGGTGGAGCTCCCTTCTCCCATTGGTAGGTGTTTCCCCTGTCCCTTTGCAGCAGACTCACAGCGCCTGGCTCTGGGGTTTGGCCTAGTCCCTGGATCCCCTGCAGCAGGGGCATGGAGCAGCCAGAGCCTCCTGGGCCGTTCCCATCAGGAACCTGTAGGAGGAGGGTTCCAGCAGCTTCAGGACTGAGGGGTTCACGTTGCTCACCAACCTCTTCCTCTGTGGGTGGGGAACCGAAGCTGCTGCCCAGCTCACTGTGGGAAGGAACTGGATGCAGGTTCTCATCAGCAGATCAGTGGCTGCTATCCAAGACAGCTGAGTTTTCATAATGCTCTTTAGCTGATGGGGGATTTTATTACTGGCAGTTGGGGTATAATTTATGTCTGACAAACTGTGGGTTTGGTTCCTAGAACAAAGATTACATCTATAGGGTAAAAAAATAATTTTTAAGCATGGCAAATACTTCACCATGTTTTTACCAGCGCTATAATCTGGTCCCGCTTGGTTTAGCCCCTTCTCATGTAAAACTGATGGCCTATGTTAGAAAAGCCAAGCCATTCATTAATGAGTTGTGTCATGTCTTTGCAGATTTGGTAAATGGTAAATGTAGCTAAAGGATTTGAGTATACAGCTAGTGGTGACTGGTTATTAAGGCTCAAAAGCTAATATATTATGGTGTAACCATGAGCAGCTGCATGTTTTATTGTAAACAAAAACCCACCTTGCAAGCAGCTAGGACTTGAGGTCAGGGGCAGCACAAGCAGAAGAGCACTGCTGTGATGGCAGATTTAATGCAACAATGCTTGTATTCAGTGTCTCAAAATTATGACACTATAGCACTGAAACACCACACTACAACAGGGACACTGCAAATTGTGCACAAAATAAGCGTCCTCCCTGGGGACTGTACAGGCTGTGCCCGGCTGCAAGGGCAGGCTCTTCCCAGAATCCCCACATCCCCCAGCCCGAGGCTTGCGGAGTCTTGCCCTCATCCCACCTCATCCCACCTCATCCCATGCTCTGGGCAGCAAACAGTGCATCCCTGGCTGTGCTGCTGCCATGGCATGGCATTATCTGTGCTTCTGCTCCAGGTGTAGGCAAAACCTGTTGGTAAGGGTTTTGCCTTTGGGGGTTTCTTCATAGAACTGAAAGCCAGGTTCTATAAGAACGTTTTCAACCCCAATAACAACTTCAGCACCCAGCCTCTCTCCCCGTACATTCACAGCCCTGTCACGCTTCACTTTTCTCCAAAGGATAGAGCCTGAATTAAAAAAAGGAAGAGAACAAAAGAAATCCTAAGAAAATCGTGAGGGTGATGAACCACTTTGCTGTGCCCAGGAGCTGCCCTGGACAGCATTTCCTTCAAGCTGTACTCAGCTCTTTCTGTGATGGCAGTGGAGGAGAGGGGCAGAGGCTGGCTGGGGCCTTCCCAGAGCCCTTCACAAGGTGGACACCCACAGTCTGCATTCCCCCACAGCCCCATGGGTGCTCTGACTGCCGTGGTGGCTGGGCGATGCTCACCCGCAGGTCTCCTGCCAAGCTCATTGCACCCCTCACATCTGAGCACAGGAGGAGGAAGACACCCAAAACTGTGTTCCAGCCTCAGCAGGCTGGGAGGAGGGGAGCTGTGTGGGCTGGGAGCTCATGCCAGAGACCCCTAGAGCCCACCCCCGGGGGTCATGCAGCCCTGGCTTCTGCTGGATTAAGCCTCAGGGGTTACCTGAAATGTCTGTGCTCCATGTGGCTTCCCATCACTGTACTGTACTTCCCATCACTGCTCCATGTGACTTCCAGGCAACCAGCAAACCCACCAACTCATCGCTATACTGCTGCCAGGTAGTGCCCAAACACTGCCTGCCTTTAGCTCCCCATTGTTTTGCAGTGCAAGGCACCATGACAGCATTTAAACTGTATGTCAATGTATATTTATGCCTTTCTCTCAAACATATTTCTTTTGGTACAAAGGACATTAACGTCCAAACTATAAAACTCACATCCAAACAATGAAACTCACATCCACTGAAGGTACAAAAGGTGCTGGGGAAAGCGGAATGACAGAAGTTTTACAGAATGCTCTCAAGTGTTTTTAAGAACCAGCCAGTGATTACCTCTTCACCCCACATGGTCATAGGTAAGTGCCACTTTTCTTCATGGCTTTCTACTGGTTTTAAGAATCAAATAACTTGCTTCAATTTTTTCTTTCTTTTCTTTTCCCCAGTAATATACTGAAGAGCTACATTTTTAACTATTCGGTAGGATCACATTCTGCTTTGCATTAACAGACTTCAATATAAAAAATGAGTGTGTGTCCAGTCAGTAACTAAAATGGCTGGACTGGATGTGTGTGTATTAATTGGAAGAATAAGGATGAATTAAGGCAGATAAACTTAAGAAAGTACAATACCGTTTCTATTGAAAATTGTGCAAAAATGGTGCCTTAAGCAAGCAGAAAACACCTTCCAGATCCACTGGAATCCTGTGGGCTCCAGCACTCACAGCAGATGAGCACGTTGCTTCGTCCCTTACCAGTACCCAGAGAGCCCTCCAGTGGGTGGATAGGAGGCTGATGGTAGCCGCAGCGATGGCTTGTGCTGGGCATAGGGGCTGGGACATCTCACCCAAAGTGCAAAGGTCTGGCTCTGCTTCTGACCCTTCGGCAGGTGATATATTTGGGTAACTCCACCATGTCCTGTCCAAAGTCTCCTAGTTTGCACTAGCTTCTGCATGTCGTGCATCAGAAGCATAATATGTTCTTGTCTCTCAGAGCAGCCTTGTTCAGTGGCATGACATTCGGGCTTAGTCCCTGATCTTCCTGTTCCCATCGGCAGCACTGGCACAAGTGTAGTTATTGCAGAGCATCACGGCTGCGTGGCTGCCACACCAGACAGAATTGAGCAGTTCCTGCTCTGAGTGCACAGGATCCCAGCACCAGGGAGGCAAGCACTGGGAGACACAAGCAGCAACCTGCTATGACAGCTACCCAACCCATAACTGTGGTGGGGCCTGACACGGACATGTACCTGATGCAGAGAAGACAGTCACAGACTCAAGAAGTCTATGAAATTGGGGATGAAGAGAAGCAACACAGACCTCTGCTTCCATAACCAGCGAAATAAGGAAGCCTTCATCATTTTCCATGCATGGATTTATTACCAAATCAGATATTTATAGGAAATCATAACAGTTTCTACAATAATAAAGTTTAATACTTTAAATTACTTGGGAAGATTCCACATATCTTTAACACTTAATTTAGTATCTCTACTATTCCTTAGGATAAGTTTTCTTACACCACACAATAAAAATACTAAAGTGTTTCTGTTTTTCCCTGTGTTGCAATGTACAGCTTCACGCACTGCAGTCTTCATTCTCACAAGAACATGCTATGTGTGCATCAATAGTGTCCTGGATATCCTCTGACTTCTGGTCGAACTTCGCCTGTTTGTCTGTCACACTGGTAGCAGAATCTGATGGGCAACAAGAAATGCAAATAAACAGTCTACCTCAGAAGTCGTTTTGCAAGGCAAAGTATCTACTATACACTAGTCATTAATTACAGCAGGCTTGGCTTCTCCTTGCTGGATTACATATGTATATTTGCCTAAGAAGTCACACAGAGGTGCTCCAGGAAACCCACTTAATTAATAAGCCAGTTCTACCTTTGAAACTACTACTTCCATGTAGAATTTTATTCATAATACATTTAGGAAAAGATATTATGGTCTTAAAGGAAACCTGGGACGCAGACACGAACCTATCATCTATATAACCTGTATCTACTTTATCTAATCTCTTATAATCTACCACATACCGATAAAAAGGACATCCTCCTGTATTGCTGCACCTGTATGCAGGAATCTTGTCCACACCTGGCCTTCTATTGCCTAAGTCTTTTCAGTGAAATAGGATCACACCCACAGTGTGATATATAAAAATATACAAGGTGAGGATCCCTGTTTCAAGGTGCTGCACATGATCAGATATGACTGCATCCTCACAGGCTGTAACACACTGCCGTGCTGTTACCCTGACCTTACCTTGTTAGCTCAAAGCACCACGAAGAGGAGTTCAGTTTGGATTTTAAATTTTGGTATAATGAAAAACACAGTAAAATTACAACAAAAAACCTCTCACTAAAGGAAGTTTTACATATTAATGAAAACAGGAAAAGGTCTTCAGTCAATATTGCAGTAAGTCTCTCTCTAGCTGCGAATGTATTAGATTATTCATACATTTACAGTGGAATAACTGAGTCAAGGTACAGCCTATTATGTATTTTGTGCAGCTCCTCTTCAGTAGGATTTCTGTTGATTTACCTGCTGGGAGACAGTGGAAACCAACAGTGACAGGAGTAGTCTTGGTGGCAGAGCATCCTTTCATACAGCGCAGCACAGGCCCTGTAGAATAGCACTTGGACTCTACACCCGCAAGCTGAACGGTCTTCTCAAGCTTCACAAATGAGCGCCGCAGTTTGCAGACTGTAACACAATCATTGGGGATAGTTTATGTGTTTACATTCAAAATCTTCAGATCTCCCCAGAAGGACCCATCTGCCAACACTGGTGATTTTCAAACAACTTTCCTCTATGAAAACTGCATTTTGATCATAAGTGAAGCAGCATAACTGACTTTGGAAAATGTTTATTATAAAATACATTGGACTTCGTTCCTACATGCTAATCTAGAAATAAACCTGCTGCATTTGAAATTAACTTTTTGTAGCTCCCTATTGAATTAGCTGAGTTAAAAAGCTACATAAAGTTGATTTCAAATGCAACTGCTTTATTTCTAGATTAGCATGTAGAAACAAAGTCTAATATACTTTATAATAAACATTTTTCAAAGTAAACTGGCTTACTGAATAGCTGCAAAAGAATTTGAAAATGTTGAATTCTCAGCAGTGGAAATAAAGAGGGGGATTTCTGGCCAAATAAAAATAATCATTAAAGAATTACACTTTTACCACTGTCATTCAGACACAGAATTGCTGCTGAGAGAGACCAAAAATCATTGCTCCCAGCCAGTAATATTGAGCTCATTTTGGATTCCCAGAACAAGCAGTTACATGTGTGTGAGAAACTAAATGGACCACAATTTATTCCTGGTTATAAGCTTTAGTCTCTAAAATTCCATCCATTTCCACCACGTGTTAAAAGGAAACACAGTCTGTGGTCACTACCAGCCATGGGATCATTATCGTGTACTTGCACATGGACTCTGTTGCCATCTGTAGCAAGTTTGATGCCCAGTATAAGTGACAAAGACATAGAAGGATAACAGTTAATGCACAGCTAAACATATAGAAGCCATCTCCAGGGATCGAGGAAGTCCTTCCGACCAGGACAAGTCTTCTTCACAAAGGCAACGTGCTGGTTTTCCTTGCAGCACTATGGAATGCTGTTGCATCAGAACCTCAGCTGACAGCATCAGCACACCATCAGATCCTAATCTACTGAAACACTTAATTGACAGCTTTTTTATTTCAGCAATGTAATTAACTCCCTGGAACTGTTCATGCACTTGAATGCTTTGCTTGCCAGGTTGCACTAGTCCAAAAATCAGGTGGTCAGACATGGTAATCATTGCTAATCTTCATCTGATTTTTTGACGGGTCAAATGCTGGAAATTGATGTCTGGAAAATGCTGTTATACCTAAATCAAAGCATTCCATGTGAGTTTATCCACTTATATTTCTTTTCCTGATCTTCTAAAATACTTCAAAACAGAAACAAAGATGTCAACTGACTGATGTATTTTGCCTTGCTTGTTTAACTTGAGATTTCTTATTTCTTTCTAAACTGGCAAGTAATTTTAATACTTAATATGTTAGTTAATAATGAATTCTTATTAAAAGTTTTTTATTTCCAAAATGTTTATGGATTTAATATTTTATAAACAGATTCTACATTTTCTCAATAACTGCAATAATATTATATTAAATTTATTAGAGCTTGCATACCTCCTGTACATGGCTTTTCTTCCAAAATCCAAGAATGTGCAAAGCTCACTGCATCTTTAGCTAGATATCCATTGGGCATCCGATATTCTTCTTCACATTCTGCATCATATTTTCCACATATCCCACACATTTTCCCGGCCATCCATAAAGCAACCTGAATCTGTGAGAAGAGTGAGAACCATTTCAAGTTAAAAAAAAGTAACACCTATGGAGCAGATTTTTGCTATCAGGTCTCTTCCAGTATAAGCGAATACACGGACGTTTAAAATCTCTTTGGTAAGAATCCAAAAGATCTGACAGTCAGATGCCAAAGCCCTGTGGTGCTGCAGTGTCTTTAACTGCTCCAGCCTTTAAAACGTACTCCGCCAGTCTAGTATGTTAAGTTATTAACAGTCTAGACTATTAATAGGCTGAAGCTTTTGCTTGATGGATGTTTTCATAGTACAGGTGATAAATATTGCATGGTTTACTGATTTCTTACATTCCATTTTCACATTATTTTTAGTACAGCCTTTAAAGCATTCACTCATCTTAAAGAAGGGCTTCATTTTTGCTGATCTGAAGATCTAAACAGCTGTAAGAACAGTGGGCAGGAGCTGAAACTCATCTTTATGGCAAATGCAATGCTGATTCAGTGTGTGCGCACTCACATGCCCATTTCACAACACACACCTGTACTGCAAGAATAAGGTATTTTTGTTGGTGAAAGGTTCTCACTTCTGCTCAGAAATAAAGAGCAGGACTGTGCAGACCTGTAGTGTCATCTTCCCTTCAGGCCTTTTTTGGGGCCCTGCATATATTTGGCTTTGCCACTGTATACTCTTGCACTCATACGTACAGTTTTAAGGGAATCTATGGAAATTTCTCAACACACAAGCTTGCGAATAGATAGAAAGATACCCTGAATGTGTATCCATCAAAATACAATTTGTCAATGCCATAGGCTGGGGCAACAAGTACGAGCCATTGATTTTCACTGTAGATCCACAGAGGAGCACCTAAAAGAAAACAATATTAAACAAAGCAAAATCAAATCCAAAACAGACCCAACTTAGCTGCTTTAAGAAAAAAAGAAAGCCACTGTCATGTTTCTGAAATGTTATTTTCCTTGAAATTCCCCAATTTTTCTATTCAAGAAACAAAACATACAGCAAAACATTGTAGAAAAGTGTAAAAAGCACCTATAGACATTAGGTTTTTGTAAATGGTGAAAAACAATTTTAATGATATGGGGTTTATTAATTTTTCTTTGGATTAGTAACACATTCATATCTATTTCTAGAAATTATTAGAGCTGCCTATATTATCTGTAGAGTTGTGCAAATGTACAAGGCCCTGATGATGTTATATAGGAGTAAGGGAATATGAAGAACACCATGATTGTCACTGGAGCCATTTCTAGCACAATTATAACTTCCCTAGAAATAGGACAGAGCTCAGCACTGGCAGTTGCTAGCACAATTTCAGTGAGATTTAGCCAAGTTCAAATACTACAGCTCTGCAGGAAATACCTGCATTGTACATAGTCAGTGACTGCATAGCGCAAAATGAAACAAAGTCCTCCTGCATCTTTTCCTTTTTTTTCTAAAACATGTGAAAATGCAACAACAGGTGCTGCTTCACTTACCAGCAGATGCATATGAAACATTTGTCGTGGGGCTTTCAACCCCATCTACCAGCAGTTTCACTTGTCCTCTCACAGGGCGCATGTCAATTTCACTGTTAACAAGAAGAGTGTTCATATCCTGTTTGTATCACATTCACATGCATACAGTGACATTTTTCTGCCCGCTGAGTATCACTGGTCACAGTATAACCTCATTTCAACTACTCAAATTACATCAGGAGTATTCCTGTCACGTAAGATGTAGGATAACATTATCAGCATCACATGGAAAGTAAATAAGGGAAATGCTGAAATCCCGTGGGCTGCTAACCATAACGGTAAAGCTCAGATCTGAGCTCCTCTGATGTTAAAAGTGGACAACATAGACCCTCATGCTCCTGGCATCTGGCAGGAGTTACTTACTGACTGCCAAGCTTGATGTTGATTGCTTTCAAGTCCACAGCTTCTTCAACCTTCCTCATCATCACCAGGAACTTAAGGTCAGCGCTGCAATCCTGAGCCAAGATGTGGTAGCAGTTTGCCGGCATTGTGTAGTTAAACTGAACTTCGTTAAAGGTCGTTATCTTGTTGTGGGAAACTGAGCAGCGAGCTGGTTAAATAAAATGCCATTGAGTATCTGCTTTTCCATAAAAAGAAAGTCATTAAATGGAATATTTTATTTTTAGTGCTACATTATTTTAGCTTTATATTTTTTCCACTATGTGATATTTTTGCATGGATTACCGGGGCTTTTGCTACTAAGCACCCATAAATTTGGACAAAGGCATGGAAAATATACTCCTCTGTCAGAAAATAATTCCAGAAAGTTTATCGTACCTTGATCCCTAAAATGGTTATGGTTTCTGTACTACATGCATAATATTCTCTCCCAGTTGAACCATCCTTGCATTATGATATCACATGTCCTAATTAACTGGAGACAAATAATCCCAGAAAAATTCAGAAGATGCTCAAGTAATTCAGGAGACAGAGGATGTCATGCTTCTGAAACTGATTAGACACTGACCTTTCAGATTCTCAAGCACTGCAGAGGGGGCTTCAGCAAAGACATCCCATATGGGAGGCTGCAGCTCTGAAGCTGGTATCTTCGGACCTACAGGGAGTGACAGGGGAAGCCTCACAGCTTTTTCATAGAGGATCATCTGAAAAAGAATTCAAAAACATGCTCAAAATTGTGCCAGGTGTTCACAATTCACAGCTGAGATCAGCTTTTTCTCATCTTTGGAATTTCATTTCAATTTCTTCTACTTTGGCTGACAAAGACTTTATGTGAACACAGCTCATCTGACCATAAGTTTTTTTCTTCTGCTTACAGTTTTGTCTCATGGTGCAGGTTGTCAGTCAGATATTATTAGGGAGAGAATCAATTACTCCCCTTCAGAGCCGGTTAGGCGAACACTTACGGAGCTACTACAGATGGAAACGTGTCATTATAAACACCCACAACACTCTCCCTTTCCATGAACAGAATCATTCTATAAATATTCTTGGATGTAATATAAAAAGGTTGAAAATAACCAAAAGTTGTTTTAATCATTTGCGCCCAAGTTGATGCTTACTTAATTTTTCTTTCTTAGAATTGACCCACTGTAATAAAAATGCAACAGTCTCACTTTTCTTATAAGAAAAAATAGGAAAGTGATAATGATATTTTGAAATTACATCAGGAAGCTTGACAACAACATCACATGTCCTTGGAGAAGCTAGAGCCACGATCACCCTGGCTTGTCGAGAAGGATTCTTGTCTGCTTTTTCAGAGAAGCCCAACATAAATGCAGCCCCAGGAACAAACTTGTAAAACCTTCAAAAATTCAAATCAGAAAGATCTGGTGAAATACAGATGCAAAAACCAGCACACATCCCAACCAGATTGCCTCACGTCTCTGAGTAAGGAGCATAGGGAGTTTTCAGGATAACTGATGAGGTCCCCATGACCACTCTCTGCTTCACTTATCAAGTCTTCAGTGAAAGGAAGAATCCGTTCCTCAGTTTTCAGCAATTATGCCCAGTATAGAGATTAGTGTACATTACAGTAGCATGGCTATGATCTCCCACTCAGCTTTTATGTCCAAATGCAGTATTCAGACAGATCAAAGAATAAAATAATAGCCAGTACTTTGACCATGCACTTCAGTCCTTGTGAGTGGATGCTGATTTTTCCCAGCTGATCGATACAATAGGTGAGTGTCATTAAAGACTAAAACCTCACCATTCTGCTATGGATCTCACACTTGAAGGAACTTTAGGCCACTCCACTTTCACTTGTGCAGCAGGGTGGGCAGCGAACCGCCCAGTTACCAGTTCAGTTGAAATCTTGTAGTCCTGGCAGTTCCGGCCCCATTTCACATAAGCCTATAATGGAGAGAGAAACGGTCCATTTTTAAATGCATGGAACATGGTTTTCCTATGATGCATGCAGCTGCATATAACTATTTTTGAGCCTTACCACTGCCTTGTGAGCATTGAGGACTGAAGCATCAGCACAGAGTTTCCACTTGCTTGAATCTGTGAGGTTTGACACAAATACCTGCATCTGGGGCCTGATGGAGTCAATATCAGCATAAACCACAAGCTGGAGGCCTCCTGTCTTTTCACCATTACGAATGTCATGAAGAAAAACAGCTAATACTGGTGTTTTAACATCTCCCAAAAACTTAGGCTAAGAAGAAGGGAGAGAAAGTATGCAAAGAATAGAATTATAAAAGAGTTAACATTTTAGATGCAAGATCTAGATGGATAAATGAAAAATAAGCAACTGAATTGCAAATATGCACCACCATATGTACCACACACAAATACATGCCTATATCACGTATGTCTTTAATGTGCATAGCTCATTCTGTATGAGCTAAAAATTCTGCCATTTCCCAAGCTACAGTTGATACTGTGGAAACATTCATAACATTAGATTACAGTAAGGACTATATGATTTGGGCTTCATATATTCACCTGTGAAAGAAAGTGGTTCAATTTGACTAACAATGTCGGCTGTCAGTTGTACTCATCACTCATTTTCACAACAATAACATCCCTCAGCTTTGCCTGCCCTCCTTTTTGTCTGCCTGCCTGGTCTGTTGGCTTTCACCTCCCACTTCAGCTGTGAGTTCAGTGGGGCTGGCACCTATTGTGTTTGCGCAGCATCCTAGCACAAAATATAATCCCCCAGGACATTGTCTTCAACATCAAGAACCTCCTCCCTTGAGAGCAGGGCCTTAAGCATGCTGTGACCTGTAATTCGTTCACTCCATTGTTAGACTTCATCACTTTGGCCACTGAGGAAGCCTGCATGCATCAGGCCGAGTGGTGGTAGTGCTACATGTTGCTTCTGGAGCATGCCTTCCACTGGAGTTCTTCTTAGCCTCAGCCTCCACCACCATCCTTGCACTGGCACTGCAGCACCTCAACTTCCCTCCTTGTTGCAGAGGTCACAGGATCAGTCTCTGCAGCTTCTGTTGGCTAGGAGTACCATGAGGAAAGGATTGTGGTGCAAATAAGAAGGATCCTCACCTCACTGCTGAGGAAAGTACACATGGAAACTAAGATGCGTGTCTCACTCTCAACTGATAGGTGAGACTTGAGAGGTTATTATGTGTCTTTCCCCATTATCCTAGCTGTACAATTACTGCAAGTGCAAGGCCACTCTGCCATTCTTCCAAGCTGACAAAACCCCCCTAAAAATGATGCAACTAACCCGGGAAGCAGCTTGAGATGAGGCATGAGCAGATCTGGTAGAGGCGTACGTGCTGCTAAGTCGTTCAGCTGGGAGATTTGTTTTTGGGAACTGCAAGGAGAAAACACATCATGCTGTAGAGGGTAACTTAAAAGCATGCTTGTACAAATTGCACAAGGCAGTGCTGCAGAATACTCTCTGTCCTGGCGCTTGGTGTTGGTAAACTTGGGTTCCAACCCTGAACAGCTCAATGACTCGCAATATGCTTTGTTCTGCTTAGTACGTGTGATCTAACTCCGAAAAATCTTCTTTACCCAAATGTATCTCACCCCTCAGAAGAGACGTATAAGGAAAGTGTCTAGATAAGAATTCCCTGTGTCAAAAAATGATGACCAGAGGGATTCCAGCCCAAGAAACAAAGTGATCAAAGCCAGTTGAATGACCCAAGCTCTGATGGTAGAATCTTTGTTCCTCCAAAGTGTGCACCCCCAGTCCCTTGTACTGCTTTGATAGAACTTTGCATCTAGTTTGCAGAGCCATAAATGTCATCATGTGGAGAACATAAAGGAGAACACAGCTTTTTGTCTTTATGCAGCTTAGAAGAACCACCACGATTGATTTGGTGTTCTAAATGTTATCAGTACTGCAATTTTCCTCAAGAAAGACAACAAGTTGCCTTTAAGGTCTCCGTTTGACTCACAACAAATTCCATACTTAATTTACTGAGGAAAGAAAATCTCACCTCTTGTCTATGCGCTGATTTAAAGCGATACAGATAAATCTCATCATCTTCCTTTGAAAATAAAAACAAAACAAAAAACCACAAAAAGATGAAAAGTCTCCGAAGAAAAGAAATGCTGTAATTACATTGAAAACTGAGCACTGGGAATTAAGTAAGGATTTTACTAATTATCATTCATATGTAGTTCTGTATGCTTAGTCACAAGCACATAATGCAAGATTTGAAGTAGTTTATATAAAACATGTTCCTATTGCAAAATTAAGACAGAAACATGCAATATATACTCACAGAAAGCAATAAATTAGCAAAAAATGGTTCCATGCCTATAGCAAAAGTTTCACAAATTTGAGGTGTTCTGAACTAGACATCTGAGCAAGTGATCGCAGGTGTGCTTGCAGAATAAATATTGAAATTTTATGGTGCTAAAATTTACCGCGTCAATTCATAATTTTGTGATTTATGCAAAGCCAGCTGCCATCAGGAATATGATTCACAAACATTAGCAGCATCAGTCAATTTACTGGCAAAGTTACCCATATTTTGGAATATCTGCTGCTGCTGCCATCTTCCAGATGTCCTGAATGATGCCTATGGCTATGGTGACTCGATGACTTGCTGCTGCTGCTGCTGCTGCTGCTACTGCTGCTGCTTCTGCTACTGCTGCCACTGCTGCTACTACTGCTGCTGCTTCTGCTACTGCTGCCACTGCTGCTACTACTGCTGCTGCTGCTTCTGCTGCTGCTGCTTCTGCTACTGCTACCATTCAGATATTTTGAGTGATGCCTGTGGCTATGGTGACTCGACTTGCTGCTGCTGCCACTGCTCCTGCTACTACTACTACTGCTCCTCCTCCTCCTACTGCTGCTGCTACTACTCCTGCTGCTGCTGCTACTGCTTTTTTTGCTACTACTCCTGCTGCTGCTGCTGCTGCTACTGCTCTTGCTGCTGCTACTGCTCTTCCTGTTACTGCTCTTGCTGCTACTCTTCCTGCTGCTGCTCTTACTGCTTGCATCTTTGTTTCTTGCTTGCTTTACTTCATCATTCTCATCTTCATCCACAGCCTTTTTACGATCAGGAGAAGCAGCAGATGATGAGGAAGAGGAGACAATTGAGGAGGCAGAAGATGAACTGGAGGGTTTTTTTGCCTTGGGGTCTGTCTCAAGCTCTGTTAGCATAGTGTTTCCTTTCTTAGAAGGTTGCTTCTTCTGATGTCGTGTTTTATTTGCAACCTGCAAAAACAATTCAAAGAGAAGTGCAAGAGATGTGATACATCTGGTTCTGTATTTTCAAAGTAGAACTTCTCTGAACATCAGACAAGCAGCTCACATCAGCCTTTCAAGGAACAACTTCCCTGGTTGTCGTGGTTTAAGGCCTGCCACACAGCCCACTCACTGCCCCCCCACCTCCTCCCTCGGCTCCCGGAGGGATGG